>APFE030513109.1:264231-277585 GCA_000404065.3 Pinus taeda
GGATTAACGCAATAGATTCTATACTTATGCATGTGAATGCATGTTGTTTTACAAAACATCTTTTCCACAAGGGAGCTATTTACAATGACTATTATGTATAAAATGCAATCTCTATTTTAAACAACATTAACATAATAGTTATAGTTTTGTGCATGCAACTACTTGTCCTCTTCAATAAAAAATAACATAGTTTTTTCTTCTTGCATGTGAAACATATATTTTTTTCCAAAGGAAACTAACTAAATCTGGCATGGAAAGATAAACACATTTATTTTCCGATAGATCAAACAAACAACATGTATTCTTCATGCATGCAAAAAAACACTTTTCTCATACCAAAAGATCTAGCCCAATAACTATACATGATCTTCTCCTAAAAGAAAACTAATACTATAACTAATCCCTTTAGGTGTGCAAATGCATATTATTCTTCCCAAAAGAAGGTTAAGGCAATCAATATTATGCAATTGCACCTTCCTTTTCGCCAATAATCCAATACCAAAACTATACTTTTCCATGCATGTAAGAGTATATGTTTCTCTAAAGATTCTTCCAAAACAATCTTAACACAATAAAGCATATGTTTACCCATTTTCCTCTCCGAGATTCTAATTCCTTAATATATACAAGGACTTGTTTTTCTCTTCTCTTGTTTTTGAAGAGTTATAACACAACAAATACTTCCTTGCATATAAATATATATTTATTTTCCAAGGAATTTAACACACTAATTGTTCTTTTTCCAAAAGTTAGCTAACTCACAAGCTATTATGCATGCAATACAAAACATTTTCCTATCATTTCACACATTAGACAAATTTGTCATATTTCATCAAGGAATAACTTGAATAACAAATCATTCTCAAATAACACAACCAATGGTCTTTTATGCAAATTTTTTATGTTAACTCTTTCTCAAAAAAGTTACTCACATATTCATTTCGACTAGATCAAATATACTAGATATTATTCCTATGCACATCAACACATATTCTCCTTAAGAGTCCAATATTTCTCTTTTAAAATTTAACGCATATGCGTCATGAGAACATCCTTGATAATATTTTAAATGAAATAACTTGATTCCTTTTAAAAAATGACTAACATAAGTGTTTTATTTTTTGGCATGTGAATAATTTACTTCTTTTCAAGAAATATCAACATAATTGTTCTATATTTGTGCATGCGAATAAATTATTTATTTTTAAGAAATATCAAACTTAATAGCTATTTGTTTGTATATGCGATTAATTTATTTTTTTTCAAGAAAAATTAACACAATATTTATCTCTATATGTACATAACAACTATTCTTATTGCGCTGACAAATCAAATGACAACATTTTGTTTTTCATGTTTTAGTCATCAACTTTAGGCATGGTTTTCGAACAACTGGAAACAACTTTTTGAAAATAAAAATAATGTTTTTGTTGGGAATGGGTTCATTAAAAAAAACCTCAGTTTTTACATAGGTGTCATGATTAGGAATATTCAAATGAACCTTTGTAGTCCATTTTTCTAGATTTAAATATTACATAATTTTCTGTTTTTGCCATCAACTTTGGACACGGTTTTCGAGAAGTTGGAAACAAAATTTTCAAATCGGAAAGAGGCTTATGGCGAGAATGGGATCATTTACAAAAACCTCTTTCGAATTTTACATCTATTACAATTTTGGATATACGAAGACATATTTGGACCCTATTTTCCAATAAATCATGCAGTTCACACAATTATTTAGGCATGCAAATATTTTAAGAATTCAATGCACATGAAATCTTCTAAGAATTCAATGAGAAAAACCTTATTCATCTATTCATGGAAGTCCATAGAGGTTTTCCCAAGAAAATAATCTCAATTCTTTATCGTATGATTTTTTTTCAAGCAAATAAATTTAATTCATATTTCTTCATGCACCATATGCAAACACAATAATTTTCAAATAGCATAGTTACTTATATTTTAATGCATGCTTGGAATCCCTACTTTTTCTCTCTTGGATCCATTCTACATGTATTATGTCATTAGTTCTCATATTTTCCCATAGGCTTACAATAAGTAGAAATGAGAAAATGCAATAACTTCTCTAAATCCTAAAAGCATTCCATTCCATAAATTAGATCTCTCATAAATGCTAAAATCGCTCCATAATTTATCCATAATTCACTCCACAAATAATATTTTTCTAAATTCTACAATCACTCAATAAATCATCCATAAATCTCTCATGCTTTTGTTTTCAAGGTAGATTTGCTTTTGCCTTATGAACAAAATATCACCTATATATAACTTTTCTAAAACTATTACTCATTATTTCTGAAACTCATAAAATATATCAACTTGGAAATATAATAATTTAGATAGAAGAATATAAAATCTTCCAAATAAAAAATTAAGAATTAATTTATGTAATATTCTTATAAATAAGAATGACAAGAATATTCTTCATGTAATATCAATATAAGAATTAATAATATTTAATTATTCAACAACCCTCATTTTATGAGAGTTTTTAGGGTAGCTTAGGTCAGGGATATTAAATACTCCCCCCCTTGAAGAGAACACTGTCCTCAGTGCTCTTCTCTCGTTGGAACATTAATTTTTTATCTCATAATATAACAATCTAAATAGCCATAAATGGAATTGTTTCCCTTCAAAATGAAGGATTTTTATGTTCAATAAGTAGAATCAATAATGTTGATCAAATTAAATACTTTTCATTATCCATTGTTTATGCAATGTGAAATAATATGTTAATCATAATACTTTCACAAGTACTCAAAGAGCACTAGCCTTCTAATCATCAAAATGATAATAAAAAGAACTGTATCAAGTGGATGTTTTCTTTTATTTAGGGGTTACACCAGTCTTTCTTTACCACTGGTGTTGTTTGAAAATTAATATCTTTCTCTCCCACAGTAATTTCAATCAAATTCAAACTCATGGCATTTATCTCTGACCATTTTCCTTTGGTCTGATTGTTTCCATCATGAGTTAAATCATAAGTACATACATTAAAATCTTATTTCCTCTATATATGCATATAGATAATTCATTTATGACATATTTTTTTGCTCATACAAACCTACAAACACAACCTATTTCATCGAAACTGCTGCTTAGATAAATTAGTGGATCATGCATGCAGAACTATAACACATACAACAAATTAGAGACATGCAACTTACAATCTATTCTAACATCCAACATCTTTAGACGATTATGAAATCAATAACAAAATATAGACATAATTTCATCTAACTGTAATTAATGTCTGTGAATTATTCAGGAACTGAGCATATTTCACCCAACCGTGGACTATCTCCAATAGTTCTTGTGGTGAAGTAAAATTATAAGTGTGGACACAAACGAATTCCTCTAGCCCGATAATGGGTCTAGCCACAACAGATACATTCTATGGAAGATTTCCTTAGGTTAGTACCAATTAAAAGGACCTACCTCTTTGTCCGCTTATCCTGTTTGATGATGTCCTTGCTTGCTCTCTCCAGTTATTCCTCGCTTCCTTCTTCAAGCACTTGAAACAAGTAAACAACAGGAGACAACAAACGTGATAATAGAAAAAATGTAATTCAGCCTACTTAACAAGTCAAGAAACATTAAGCCATGAATATGTAAGATGACAAATCATGTAGGAAATCAATTGATAGTTTCATATATTAATATCAAAGAGAGGTTAAAACCATTTGCCTTGACGTTGCAGTCCTCCTTTGACAAGACTAGGTTCCCACACACTTCTGCTAGAATGCCATGATGGCCTCAATCAACAATAGTTTTAAGGCTCTTCCCTTTAGGCTTCACTACAAACGAAATTACACTTCTTCCTCACACAACTAGATAACTACAATTAGTAATAGCTTGTTGTCTACTCCAAACCAAAATAGCATTAGCACACCAATCAAAACTCTAGCTTGTGCTTGGGAAAAAGGGAGGTTTATATAGGATGAATGGATGGGAGATGGATCCTCTTCTCATGGGAGAAGGGCTTATCCCTTGAGGTAATTCCATCATTATAGGGGAAAGGAGTCCAAACTGACATCCTCGACCCCATTCGACCAAACCATTTACCAAACTTCCGTTACGAAGCTTCTAGAGCTGGAAGCTTCGGCTCCTAATTTAAAAAAATTTCCATAACAGGACCGACACGACTGGAACACAGCTCATTCACTTCGATCAGCGCGAGGGATAGTGCTAATCTCACTATGGTGAGCCATTGGATGCCACCGCTGAGTAAGAATTGCACCAATAGAATAGTCAGAGGCGTTTGTCTCAATCTCAAATGGTTGTTGCAGGTTTGGTAATGTGAGAACTGGTGTGGAGCAGAGGTAATGCTTCAACTCAGAAACCACCTTTTGTTAGTTTTCAAACCAAAAAAACTTTTCTTTTGCTCTGCCCTTGGTGACTTAACTTAAAGGCCAAGTGATATGAGAGAACCCCAACATGAACTTATAATAGAAATTAGCAAGACCCAAAACACTACGGAGCTCAGTTAGAGTGGTTGGGGATGGACAATCCTGAATGACTGTATCTTAGCTGGGTCCACATGCACACCTTGCTAATCAATGATGTACCCCAGATATTGACCCTGGGTGATGCCAAAAGCCCATTTCTCCAAACTGGCACACAACTTGTGTTGTCGCAGGGTTTGAAGGACTTATCGAATATGGTGGAGGTGCTCTTCCCAATTCTTGTTCAAGATCAAGATGTCATTTAAATACACCACCAAAAATGCATTGGCGAAGGGTCGCAATATGTTGTCCATAAATCTCATGAAGGTTGTGGGGCATTCGTCAACCCGAAAGGCATGACCAACCATTTGAAAAGGCCCTCCTTGGATTTGAAGGCAGTCTTCCACACATCAGAGGGTTCGATAGGCACTTGGTGATAACTGAACTTCAAGACAATCTTGTTGAAATATTTCCCCCCCTTAAGCTGGTCCAGAAGGTCATCAATCCATAAGATTGGGTACGTATCCCAGACAGTGATCTTGGTCAGCACCCGATAGTCAATATAGATACTCTAGGTCCTATCCTTATTTTGTACCAATAGAGTCAGGCTCCCACAGGGTGATGAGCTTGGCATGATGTTCCCTTTCTATAACAACTCCCAAATCTGCCTCTTGATCTCATCGTTCTCTAGAACAAAGAGTCGATAGATTGGTCCATTGGGTAGCGATGCACTCGGGGTCAAATCGATGGAGTGCTTGACCTAACAGTGCAAAGGTACCTCTGTAGGTGAGGTGAAAATTTCCTTGTACTCCTCCACAACCTTGTCCATTTTCTACTGAAATGTGGATGAGCCATGTCTAGAAGTTGTGGCCACAACCTTCTTCTTTCCATGAGGGTGAATCATAAGGAAAATAAATTTCCTAGTTCAAGAAATGATCTTACTACATTGCTTTGCAGTGATCAAATAGATGACGAAATGCAGGCTACCTCTAGTATCCTGTACAAATTATTTCCCAAAGTAATAATCACATAGTGAGGTCTAGAGTCATATATAACATGTCACTTCCATAATTATGGTTGTCCTAAGAATACATCACAAACTTCAAGAGGAGTAACATCACACAATACTGCATCGATGAAGGGCTTGATGCTATAGGGAAGGCAACATTGTTGGCTGATGCAGAGATCTCATCCTTGGTGAAGCCACCTAATGGTGTATTGTTGCAAATGTGTTGTCGTCGATAGGCCCAACTACTTCATGACCTCTGTTGAAATGAGGTTCTTTTGGTTCCCACTGTCAACAATGAACTACAACGGATAACCCTTCACCCACACTTGCGAGTGGAAGAGACGTTCCCCCTCCTCTGAATCTTCAAGCTCATTCTTCTGGATCTTGGTGGTGGCCACGGTGGAACTAGGCTCCGTGCTAATGATCTGCTTCTCGTTTTCATTCCCCTTGTTGGGTTCGGAATAAGAGTCGGAACATGCATCTGATTCGGAAGCCTTCAGCTTGGGCACTAGTGACTGCTTGGCCTGACACTCACTTGTGTTATGAGTGGATCTCTTATGGAACTCACACCATTTTCTCATGTACTTATTTGTATTCATGGTGTTGTTATTTTCTTGAAGCTTAGGCTGGTTGTCCTTGGTTGCCCCGCCTTGGATTTGGCCTTTTCTTTATGGTTTGGGGGCACATTTTCCTTGCTTTAGATTCATAGATCCAAAGTCTCACTTCTTCTGTTTAAATTTCTGCTCAATCTTGACAGCGTATTGGTATGTCGTGCCGAGCGAGGAGATGTCTAGGAACACCATTTCTTCCTGGATGTACTTGTGTAGACATCCACGGTATGTGAGTACCAAATTCTGCTCAGAATCCTTGATACACAACTTTGTGCAGAGGGTATGGAAAACATTTGTGATCTTCGACACTTCTTGGTCCCTTCCTTGCCGTAACGTGGTCCACTTTATGTATTTATCTTCATAGCTCCTGACAGGGTATTATTGTTCCTTGATGGCATCTTGGAAAGAATCCCAAGTGGGTGCGACTGAAAATAATGAGGATTCCCTCTCATCCTTTTGTTCATAGTAGGTTTCCCACTAGTCCTTGACGTGTGGGGTGTCTTTGAGAAGTGAAAAAGTAATCTTTTCATGATTGGAAAAGTCATGAACTAAAAAATATACTTCCAAAAGATTCAACCACTTTTCTACGATGTTTGCATTTATCTGGACCTCAAATATGGGAATGTAAAAGTTAACTTGTACCTTAAAAGGAGTGGCGCCTTTAGAGTTGTTGTTGGATGAAGATGTGTTGCCTGTGGGTAGCCGTTGAAGGATTTGGGCAAAGTTATCTATCATCGCGTTCCTCTGTCGCTCGAGGCCTTCCTCAAGCAATATTTTGAAAGGATCTCCTGCCCCCTTGTCTTATTTTCTTCCGCAATGGGAGGCCATTGGGTTTCGTGAGGTTGGTCTTGTAAAGGTTCAACTAGTTCGAGCCCTAACTCCTTATACCCTGACCTTGTTGGGGACATGCAAAGAAAAAACAGAGAAAGAGCAGACTGCTCTAATACCATTGATCCAAACTTAAATAGGAACGCAAAAAATAACAGATATAACCATAAATACAGAGATGCAACAAAAATAACACTTCATTTCACTAATATCAAAATACTGAAATATGCTTACAAACGGAATGGAATAAACTAGCTCAGGCGAGAGCAGCTTATCTCTGAGAAGAGATGTGGCGGCTATATGCCTTTGAACTATGTTATAATGAGGCTCAAAGGCCTGTTTATTATTGAGAAACAATGGAAAACCCTAAACATCCCAAAACCTTACTCTAGGAGATGGAGCGCCAAAATTGTGGGCCCGTTTGGGTAAATTGGTACATCAAATTCCCGGGGTCGTAAATTTGGCATACGATCTTTGTTTGGTTATCATAATACCTCGTTTCGAAGATCTCAAAGAGGAGGCCATTTTTTTTTTTGTCTAACTTGAATGGAATTTTTCTAGTCTCTTAGTTTGAATAAAAATGTCATTTAGGGCCCCAAACGGCTCTAGAATTTTAGGCCTCGAAAAATTGCCAAACATAGTAAACTGTGCTACAATGAAGGAAAATAAAAAACTGAAAGAGACAACATTGGGGGTCCAAGTGGAATAGGCAGGTGGCCACCAATATCCATCTAGATCAAATACTTTTCATGAAACAACAAATCAACAAAATCGACCAGATTATGTATCTGTGTCTAAAAAGATTTTTTTTTGGAATCAAAGTGGGGGTTACATGGTCATTAGGTACGAATACCCCCTGAGGTTGAGCTGAATCACATCAAAAACTCCTAGGGATGAAATTATTTAAAACAACAAAACTTTGGATATCATTTACCATTTTTGTCAAACACATGGAATGCAAACTTTCATCTATAGCTCTACATGAAGAAAGACAACCCAACATTATTCTACTATGAGTTGTTCATTGAATTTAAGTTCACTATATGCATTCCACTTAACTCAATGTTCATTTTTAACATCTAAAGAGGTTCTTTCATTGCATTTGTTTTATAAAACAGTATATTGTCCTCTTTAGGGTCAACCCCAACTTCTTTATTCTTTAATTATCACACAAACCATACATGGATTCATTCTTTATAAGTTGTGCATTGTAATTTTAATCATTTTTTTTATGCACCATAATCATTATTGTAATAGTATGCATGTAAAGGTTGGTAATTAACCCTCACTATAACTAGTTATTTTTCAATATTGTTCATAGGTGCAACAAAGTTTTTATTGTATTTTATCTGCATCTATATTAACATGTTATGAGCACAACTTGTAAAGAAACATTATCACTTACTACTCTTTAATGTGGTTATTAATCATTCATTTCATGTTAATTATAGTCTACTACAAGTTCAATTAGAATCATACCTGAGATTATGCCCACTATCATCATACCTCAACTTCTTTTTTGCTTAATGATTCCTAAAAGGCATCAATGTTGCAACCCTTTGCTCTGATACCACTTGTAACATCCCCCCATAACCTCGCAGGAAAATTCACAAAGTTAGGAATTTTTTTTGGCATTTAGCAATGTGTAACTTTCTAAATCACATTTTATATTCCCTCGATGGTCATTAGAATAACCATCATAATTACATAGAGAAATATTAGTAAAACCATAGTGAGTTACACAACCATTTACTACCATTGTTGTAGCATATTAACTTAAACTTATGAAATTAACATTGCATCAGTTCCATGATTATTTTAACTCGGTTCATTAATGACATTATTGATAATATAACCATCACATTATGTAAGGAAGACACAACAATAAATCACACTATTAGAGACTAATATATCCTGGAAACCTCGTAGGGCGAAAACCAACAAACGTTTAATTTTATTATTAAATGCTCGTGAGGGTGTTCACCCCTCACTCAATGGCTTGTAAGGGTATGTATCCCTTAATGATTTTTTTAAAATAGTACAAACAATTATCATCTGAATTGAAGCATATCTAGCTATAGGCTATTACAAACATCATGATATCATTTACCCATGAATCCATGACCATTAAGTCTTTGCAACATGGTTCTTCCCATTAACGGATCATCTGACAGTTGGTATTCTTGAATCTGCATGGACCAACAAATATTTATATGCCATAATGTTAAATGTGAGTTATCCTTTCCACAAGTCACCATCCTTTCCTATCGTTCCTATCATCAACACACTTGATATCATGATAAGATAAAACATAAAATATTAATTAACTAATAATCAATATTTATTAGTGACGTTTAACCAATTAACCAATAAAATAACATAGTTACTTATCTTTTAATGCGTGCTTTGAATCCCTCATTCTTCTCTCTTGGATCCATTCTACATGTATTCTGTCATCAGTTCTCATATTTTCCCATAGACTTACAATAAGTAGAATTGAGAAAATGAAATAGCTTTTCTTAATCAAAATAGAATTCCATAAATCACTTCATAAATCAGATTTCTCTTAAATCCTAAAATCACTCCATAAATCATATTTTTCTAAATTTTACAACCACTCAATAAATGATCCATAAATCTCTCATGTTTTCCTTTTCAAGGTAGATTTGCTTTTGCCTTATGAACAAAACATCACTTATCCAAAGCTTTTTAAAAACTATTACTCATTATTTCTAAAACTCATAAAATATACCAACTTGGCTCGCATAGTTGTAACTATTCTAACTGATGTCACCTTCTTCATACATTGCAAGATTCTCTGTTCTCCATTGCCATCCAAGCACTCAATAGCCTTTTCATAATAATCCACCTTAGTCTTGTGAAGATACAATAAATCCATACCCAAAAGCATATTGTACGATCCCAACAAAAGTACATTTGGATGTGCTTATGTAGGCATACCATTCAACTAAAATGCACAAGCTCTTACCCAATTTTTTAGTCAATTTAGTGTGTCCTAAATTGCTACATAAGTTATCAATCCAGGAGTCGTAAACTGATGAAGTGTAGTGCATTGTATGTGCTAGACAACCCTTTTCTTACCTCATTGTTTTCAGTTTTATCTTGTTTTGGGGTTTTGTTCTGTTGGTCTCCTAAAGTGGTTTAATGCAATGGAAATCCTAATCTGTTGTTAAAGTAAAAGTTTAAGAATACTTTTTAAAGATCAAGTGTGGATGTAGAGTTGAAGATAAGGTTTGTCCACTTGTTTATTATGATAATTTCCAAACTATGAACTTAAGAGATCTTAAAACATGTTGTCTACAAAATCAAAACTTGAGTAAGAGTGTAAACATGCAGCTACATAAACCAAACTAAAGATGAAGTACTAAAAATGAGATTACTATCTCTGCTGTCCATCCTAATTGCAAAATTGAAATCTAATGAACTACTGCAACTTAAACTAGAAAGTAAAGAAACTTGAAACTAATGGTTAGTCAATAATCTCATCCATAATCACAATGTTTCGCCAATTAACTTCTAAAACGGGGTTAAGCTAAAGGCTCCAGAAATATCATCATATGGCATGAAAGAAATGACATCTAAATTATCTAATTGCACACTAATGAAAGTAAAGCCAATTACTTCACCTATAATCACAATATTTTTCCAATTAACTTCTAAAACGGGGTTAAGCTAAAGGCTCCAGAAATATCATCATATAGCATGAAAGAAATGACATCTAAATTATCTACTTGCATACTAATGAAAGCAAAGTCAATTACTTCACCTATAATCACAATATCTTGCCAATTAACTTCTAAAACGAGGTTAAGCTAAAGGCTTCGGAAATATCATCATATAGCATGAAAGAAATGACATCTAGATTGTCTAGAATAGTAAACAAATCTCACTAAGTAAAAGCATAAACAACTGAAATTGAAAACTAAAATTCAGCAGAGGGAGTAAGTCTCAATAACGCCACTTGATGCAAAAATTACACTAAGAAGCTCGAGCATAACCAGACTTAAAGACCTATTCTGAAGTGCACCTATTAGTGTTAGTAAGAAATGTGACAAGCTGCAAAAACATGTACAAGGTTAGAATGATTAAGATCATAAGCAAAACATGAGAAATATACAATCCGAATGAGAGAAAATATACATTGAAAACTATACAAAAACAAAAGGAAGGACCTTAGCTACGCAGGCGCCCTCTGCACAGCTTCGGACTAGCACATTGTTACTTCAAACACGCTCAAACAACCATGTGAAAAACAGAGTCTTGTATTATAAAAACAGAGTAATATGTCTCTCAGTTATAGAACAACAAAATAACACTATAACAACAATATTAAGAACATCCTATTTGCGTTGCAAAAGCTGGTATTTATAAAGAAAATGGATAACTGTATCTCAGAGGAATTCCTTCAACAATAGACATGTGAACAAGTCAAAATCTGAGGATTTAGCCTCTCGGTTGTCATGAGCAGTAAATCTATGTGAGGTGGATGTTGGATTGCATTATGTAGATGGCATGCAGGTGGCAAAAACGGATCCACGAGTTCAAGAACGGCTTCGGGCTTCTTTTACATGCAGGAACAGAGTTCTAGTTGGCATAGAACTCTCTGTTGACCTCCCTTTGGCTGGGGCTTTTCCTTCCGAATCTGGCTAAGTAAATATGACCTCATCCATGTATGGACAATTCCTGATCTGCCCATGTGTCTCATTCCTCCTACTGATACCTGTAACCTACAAAACAATGGAATTGGCTGCGGAATTTCCGGTCAGCTGCGGAAAGTAGCTACATTCCGTAGTTAATAAACAAAACCTAGATCAAATAGTACACAATGATATAATTTGAAAATCACTCAAATACACTCTTGAAATCAACATGTAACAACTTTTGATAGCTTAGGATGCACTGACATGGGAAAATAGAAGAGAAAGGGTTTAAGAAAATGCTTGGAAGAGAGGTAGTTTTGGGGCTCAACATACCCCCACTGTGAAGATGTTGCATGTCCTCATGCAACCAAAATTGTAACAATCCTCAACATACCCCCACTGTCAAATTGTTGCATCTTCTCTGAAACTTCTGCTAAGACATCCAACCTCTTCTTCTTCTTTCTTGCTATCACTGTCATTCTAGGCTTTATCATAAGACATTTGTACTTGAGATTGATGAGGGCTCTACTCAACCTCCTATTCTTCTTCTTTAGTTTTCTATTTTTCTTATGCCATAATCCCAAATGTAGCATGGTATTGTCATGGATAACTTTGTCCAATTTGTTTTCTCTTTTAAGGTTTCATTTTCCCTTTGGATATGTCTGTTTAAGACTTCCAGCTCATAAATTTCTTGCTTCAATGACTAAATCAAAGTTTCGTGAGTTGTACCTGGCTGGTTGGATGAAGTTCCTTGTTCTGCTGTACTTTTCTGCTGTTCCAATGATTCTATGAAATCATATATCTGTTGCTGGGATTGATCAATTTTTGGAGTTGTTTTCCTTGGAATAGTTTCAAAGTCTAACTGAGGAGAAGGAGAATACTGTGGACTTTGATCAAGTGGAGTGTTTTCTGGTGACTGATCTGGAGTTTCACCTCCCAAGTCTATGAATTGAGCTCCTTTGATTTGCGTTTTCCTCAACTTGCCCTTTAATCTAGAGCTTCTTCTTAGACCTTGTGAGCTTATGTCTCCCTTTTTTATGATTTGTTTCTCCTCTCCTTTTTGTTTTGCTTTAGTTGACTGTTCTTTAAGATGAACTAATATTTCAAAAAGCACTTGCTCTTCTTCTGACAAAGGCTCAGGAGTCTGGTAAATTTCTTCAATTTTCCTCTTTCCTTTCTATTTTCTTTGTTTCATAATTTCAGTCAATGTTTCAGAAGGCAATTCCTCTTCACTATTTTCCTTTGTCAAACTAGTAGGAGTTTCTTGGATTGTTAAAGTTTTTATCTTCCTCCTACTTTTCTTTGCTAAACTCCCCTCAGGCACTTCAGGAGCATCTTGGAAGAAGTTCCTGTTGAACTGGTAAATCCCCTCTGCGGACAGAGGCGATCCCACTAGCCCAATACGGGTCTAGCAACAATCACACACGCTACACGTAGGTTCCTAATTGCATAAATCAAAAGATCGATCAGAATGATCTACCTGGAATCCAACGCTATTTGTTGTAAAAGGAACGCCGCTCCCGTCCTTTAGCTTTGGCTGGTCACATTCCTTACGCTCCATGTAAACGGACACCTGCACAAGCAAAGAACAATACAAACACAAGCGTAAAATCCAGTACATGCAATTATATATCGGTCGGACAAGATATAACTCAAATATCATCAGAAGACACGTGAGTGGAACCATAATGATAGTCGTTTATTATTCAATAAAAGAAGAGAAGGATTACAACCAAAGAGGCCTGACGTTGAACCTCCTCTGACTGGGTCAGCAGCTAA
>APFE030513111.1:0-21920 GCA_000404065.3 Pinus taeda
CGTGTCGATGGCTTCTCTATACTTCCAAGTAAAATATCATTGTTCAAGTTCTTTTTCATCTTTGAAAATTTTGCTGCAACTCCAGTTAAGTGTGTTTTTCAATCTCCAAAGTCCACATTATTTGAATAAGCTGCTTGACTTTGTTAGAGGGTTCTAAATATGATTTTAATATTAGTTTAGCAACTTGCCTTTCGCTGTGTGATATTCAATACTCTGCTCCGCACTAGTTTCTTTTTTCCCCACCCTAGCATATTTTGAGTCACGGAAATGAATGTTCCATATATAGTTTGTATATATCAGGGACTTCCATTGATTTAGAAATAAGTTCCTGTTTCTTTTTATATATTGTTATACCTTTATGTGAATTCATATACGAGGTGATTTAATTTTTTTTGCAATTTCAGCTAGATCTTTTTTCCTCGAAGTGTTTGGATGCGATGGCTTTTCAAATTTTGTTTTATCTTTGAACATATTGTTGCAACTCTAGGTATTTATGTGTCTCAATCTAAGCTTCTTTTATTTAACATGTTCAAATCTGTTTTAATTTTTGATATATGTTTTTGATATTGTTTACTGATTTATTTTTTCCTATATGTTATAGTTTATCCTCTTCCTTTTTCAGTGGTTTTAATGACGATAAATTTTTATTTTTGAGAAATAAAAATTGATAAGTTTTTTTAGCTGTCAATTCATTGAAACAGCCTTGTGTTTCAATTTATTTCACATTTACTCTTTTTCAAAAAGTTAGTGTGACTAAATCCTTTTTAGTAATGCTAATTTGTATTTGGTAGACATAAATATTTTGAATATCTTATATTATTTAATATTAATTTTATAATTTATTAATTATATTTTATTTATAGATAATTTATTCAATTTTCAATTATAGGTTTATTTACTAAAATTGGAAATAGGAAAATTGGTTTTCCCCATTTTTATATTAATATGGAAGGTTGATTGTTTTTTCTCATATTAATTTGTTTAGGTTAGGTTAAAATATGATATGCTAGGATAGACTAGGCTCGACTAGGATAGGCTAGGCTATGTCAAGTTAGGCAAGGCAAGGAACGGTTAGGTTAGGCTAGGGTAGGTTATGTTAGTGTAGGCTAGGCTAGGCTACACTCGATTAGTATAGGCTAGGTAAGCATAGGCTAGGTAAGGATAGGCTAAGTTAGGCTAGGCAAGGTTAGGCTAGGCTAGGTTAGGCGGCTTGGTTGGGGCTACGCTAGGTTAGGTTAGGCTAGGCTATGCTATGCTAGCTTAGGTTAGGCTAAGCAAGGCAAGGCAAGGCAAAGGCTAGCTTAAGAAAGCTTAGGGTAGGCTAGGCAAGGTTAGGCTAGGTTAGGCTAGGTTAGGCTAGGCTAGGCTAGGTTGGGTTACGTTAGGTTATGCATGGTTAGCCTAGGCTAGGTTAGGTTATATTACATTAGACTAGGTTAGGAAGGGCTAGGCTAGGCTAGGCTAGGTTATGTTAGGCTAGGCTAAGCAAGGCTAGGATAGGTTACGCTTGGCTAGGCTATGATAGGTTATGCTTGGCTAGGCTAGGCTAGGCTAGGATAGGTTAGGTTAGGCTAGGCTAGGTTAGGTGAGGCTGGGCTAGGTTAGGTTAGGCTAGGCTAGGTTAGGTTAGCCTAGGATAGGTTAGATTAGCCTAAGTTAGGGTCAACTAGGCTAGGTTAGGCTAGGTTAGGCTAGCCCAAGGTGGGCTAGGTTAGTCTAGTCTAGCCTAGGTTAGCCAAGGTTATGTTAGGCTAGGCTAGATTAGCCTAGGTTAGGCTTGGCTAAGCTAAACTACATTACATTAGGTTAGGTTAGGCTAGGCTAGATTAGGCTAGGATAGGCTAGGCTAGGTTAGGCTAGGTTAACTTAGGTTAGGTTTGCGTAGGTTACACTAGGCTAGGTTAGGATAGTTTAGGATAGGCTAGCTTATGCTAGGTTAAATTAAGCTAAGGTAGTCTAGGCTAGGCTAGGCTAGCATAGGTTAAGCTAGGCTACATTAAGTTAGGCTAGGCTAAGATATGTTAGGCCAAGCTAGGCTAGGCTAGGTTAGGTTAGGCTTTCCTAGGCTGGGTAGGCTAGGCTAAGTTGAGCTAGCTTAGTCCAAGATAGGTTAGGCTAGGTTAGGTTAGCCTAGGCTAGGTTAACCTAGAATAGGTTATGCTAGGCTAGGATAGGATAGGCTAGCCCGTGGTAGGCTAGGTTAGTCTAGGCTTGGTTAGTCTAGGTTAGATTAGGCTACGATAGATTAGGCTAGGTTAGGCTAGTTTAGGATAGGCTATGTTATCTATGCTAGGTTAGGCTAGTTTACGATAGGCTAGGCTAGGCTAGGCCAGGCTAGGTTATACTAGGCTAGGCTAGCTTAAGCTAAGCTAGGCCATGATATGCTAGTCTTCGCAAGGATACATTATGCTAGGCTAGGATAGGTTAGGTTAAGCTAGGCTAGGCCAAGCTAGGCTAGGATAGCTTAGGCTAATCTAGGATAAAATATGCTAGGTTAGGCTAGGCTAGGCTAGCTCAAGGTAGGTTAGGTTAGTTTTGGCTAGGCTAGGCTAGGTTAGGTTAGTTTAGGCTAGGTTAGTCTAGGCTAGGTTAGCTTGAGCTAAGTTAGGCTAGTCTACATTAGTCTAGGCAAGGCTAAATTAGGCCAAACAAGGCCTGGGTAGGCTAGGCTAGGTAAGCGGAGGTTAGCCTGGTTTAGGCTAAGCTAGGCTAGGCTAGGCTAGGTTAGGTTAGGTTATGTTAGGATAAGTTAGGTTAGGTAGACTAGGTATGTCTGGTAGGCTAGGAAGGCTAGGTAGATTCACTATGCTAGTAGGTCCACTAGGCTAGGTAGGCTTGGTTACGTTAAGTTAGGTAGGCCCAACTAGTCTAGGCTAGGCAAGCTTAGGCTAGCCTGTGCTAGGTTATCTTAGGCTAAGTTAGGCTAGCCTAAGGTAAGTTAGGTTAGGTTAGGCTAGGCTAGGATTTTCGAGGATAGGTTAGGATAGGCTAGGCTATGCTAGGTTAGGTAAGGTTGGGCGAAGTTAGGTTAGGTTAGGCTATTCTATTTAAGGTTAGGCTAGGCTACCCTAAGCTAGGTTACCCCATTCTAGGTCACCCTAGGTTAGCCTAGGGTACCTTAGGTCAGGCTATTCAATCTTACGCTAAGAAAGGCTAGGTTAGGCTAGGCTAGGCTATGCTATGCTAGGCTAGACTAGTCTAGGCAAGGTTAGGCTTGCTTACACTAGGCTAAGTTTAGGTTATGTTAGACTAGGCTAGGTTCGGCTATGATAGGTTCGACTAGGCAAGGTTAGGCTAGTTTAGGTTAGGCTAGGCTAGGTTAGGCTAGGCTAGGCTAAGTTAGGTTTGGCTAGGCTTGGATAGCCTAGGTTCAACTAGGATAGGCTAGCTTAGTCTAGATTAGGTTAGGTTAGGTTAGGTTAGGCTAGGTTGGATTAGGATAGGCAAGGATAAGGTAGGCTAGGGTAGGGTAGGCCAAGTAGGGTAGGCTAGGTAAGGTAGACTATGTTAGGATAGGATAGGTAGGTTAGGTAGGCTAGTTAAACTAGGTAGGCCAGGTAGGCTAGGTTAGATTAGGCTAGCTTAGGTTAGGCTAGGTTAAGGGAGGTTAGGCAGGCTAGGCTATGCTAGGTTATAATATGTTAGGGGAGGTTATGCTAACCTAGGCTAGGCTATGCTAGGCTAGGTTAGGCTAGCCTAGTATAGGTTAGGTTAGGTTGTGCTAGGATAAGTTAGGTTAGTTAGGCTACATAGGTCTCATAGGCTAGGTAGGCTTGGTTAGGTTAGGGTAGATAGGCTAAGTAATCTAGGTATACTAGGTTAGGTTAGGTTAGGATAGGTTAGGTTCGGTAGCCTAGGTAGGATAGGCTAGGCTAGGATAGGTTAGGTTTGGCTAGGTTAGTTTATACTAGGATAAACTAGGATGGACCAGGCTAATGTAGGTTAGGCTAAGCTAGGCTAGGGTAGGCTAGGTTAGGCTAGGCAAAGCTAAGCTAGGTTAGGTTAGTTTAGGCTCAGTTTGGTTATGGCAGGCTAGTTTATGTTATTCTAGGTTGAGCTAGGCTAGGGTAGACTATGGGACATTATGCTATGCCAGGCTAGGTAGGCTAGGTTCGTCTAGGTTGTGGTAGGATTAGCTAAGCTATGCTAGAGTAGGCTAGGCTACTCTAGGTTAATGTAGGATAGAATAATCTAAGTTAGGTTAGGATAGATTACGATAGGCTAGTTTAAGGTAGCTTATGTTAGGTTACGCTAGGTGAGGATAGGCTAGGCTATGCTAGGTTAGGCTAGGCTACGATAGGCTATCCCACGACAGGATAGGTTAGCCTAGGCTAGTATAGGTTAGGCTAGGTTAGGTTAGGTTAGGTTATGTTAGAGTAGATTAACCTAGGGTAGATTAGGCTTGGTTAGGCTATGCTAGGTTAAGATAGTTTAGGATAGGCTTGGTTAGGTTAGGTTAGGCTAGGTTAAGGGAGGCTAGGTTAGGCTAGGTAAGGCTAGGCTATGAAGGGATAGGTAGGAAAGTCTAGGCTTCACAAGCCTAGGCTAGGCTAGGCTAAGATAAGCTAGGCTTGTCTAGTCTAAGTAAGGCAAGGCTAGGCTAGGTTAGGTTAGGTAGGCTAGGAAAGGCTAGATTAGGCTAGGTTAGGGTATGTTAGGGTAAGTTAGGTTAGGTATGCTAGGTAGGTCTGGTAGGTCCTATAGGCTATGTAGGCTAGGTAAGGATAGGTTAGGACTAGGTTAGGTTAGGCTAGGTTATGTTCGGCTACGCTGAGTTAAGTTAGGCTAGGCAAGGGTATGCTTGGCTAGGCTACTGTAGGTAGGCTAGGTAAGGTTAGCGTAAGACTAGGTTAGGTTAGGCTATACTAGGTTAGGCTAGGTAAGGCTAGGCTAAGTTAAGTTAGCCTAGGCTACACTATTTCAGGATAGGCTTGGATATCCTAGGTTATGCTAGGCAAGGTGGCTACACTAAGCTACCTTAGGCTAGGATAAGCTAGTTTAATCTGAGCGAGGCTAGGAAAGGCTATGCTAGGCTATGGTAGCCTAAGTTTGGTTAGGCTTAGTTAGGCTAGGGTAGGTTATGTTAGGTTAGGTTGTGGTGGGCTTGGTCCTGTTAAGTTAGGTAGGCTATGTTAGGGTTAGTTATGTTAGTCTAGGTTAGACTTGGTAAGGTTAAGCTAGGTAGGCTAGGTAGGAAAGGTTAGGCCGAGCTTAGTTATGTTAGGATACGTTAGGCTTTGTAAGGTTAAGTTAGGTAGGTTTGGGAAGCTAGGTAAGTTAGGTTAGGTTAGGTTAGGATAGTTTAGGTTAGGTAGCCTACATAGGTTAGGCTAAGTAAGGTCAGGCTAGGCTAGGATAGGTTAGATTAGGCTAGGTCTGGTTAGGAAAGGCTAAACTAGGATAGATTAGGCTAACATAGGTTAGGCTAGGCTAGGTTAGGCTTGGTGAGGTTAGTTTGGGCTAGGTTAGGATAGGCTAGGCTTGGCTAGTTTAGGTTAAGCTAGGTTAGGCTAGGCTAGGCTACACTATGCTACACTACACTACGTTAGACTATGCTATGCTAAGCTAGGTAGCCTGTGCTATTTTAGGATATGGTAAGACTGGTTAAGCTATGCTAAGGTATCCTAACCTAGGTTATGTTAATGTAGGATAAACTAGGCTAGGTTAGGTTAGGAAAGGTAAGGCTAGTCTAGTTTAGGGTAGGTTATGTTTGGCTAGTCTAAGCTAGGTTCAGATAGGCTAGATTAGGTTAGGCTAGGCTAGGTTATGCAAGCCTAAACCTTGCTAGGCTAGTAAAGGTTAGGCAAAAAGATGCTAACCTAGGCTAGGCAAGGCTAGGTTAGGCTACACTTGGTTAGGCTCAGTTAAGTTAGGCTAGGTAAAGCTACGCAAGGCTAGGTAAGGCTAACCTAAGCTAGGTTAGGCTATGTGTTAGGCTATGTTAGCTTAAGCTATGCTAGATTGGGGTAGGTTAGGCTAGTTTAGTTTAGGTTAGTTCAGGCTAGGCTAGTCTAGGTAAGACTAGGCTAGGATAGTTTAGGCTAGGCTATGCTCCTTTATTCACTATAATGTATTTAAAAATTTTAATCCACTTGTATCCATTACATTTATAAAATATATATATGAATCCTTTTTTTTTGCAAATATAAAGTATGTATTGGGAATGCATCTTTCTTCTAATATGTTCTAACAATCTAACTCTTAGTTACATATGATCAGTTAATCCACACACACATACACACACATAATATTTGAAATACCTATCAATTTTTCGTTATACTAACACAAATTTCAAGTAAAATATGATAGAAAACCTTTCATCATTTATTTTCTTATCATTACATTATCTGATGAATGTTTGTAACAAATTTATCCCCCTATTTATATCATTCCATTCAATTGTTTAGTTATTAAAATTTTGCGTATGTATCGCTCTTTATAAACTAATGATCTCTCTCGCATGGTTTTTTTTTTTTTACAGAATCTAAGAAATTCCATTATATCATAATATTACATCCGTTTATAAAATTTTCCAAAATCCTACCATCCTCACTCATACCATATTTGCTTGTCCCTGGGTAATTACCATAAAATATAGCCAATTTTCTTGGGAGGAACTAAGTCCTTGATTCCAATTGTGTGGACTATATTGAGGCCTTGGGCCTCACCATGGCTAGAATATCCCACAAGGTTTCTTTCATTTTGACCCTTGTCTCGAATTACACTTCTATATCTACCTCGTTGATGAGGCATTGCACTCCAACCTATACGACAATACTTCCTGCAAACCGAAAAACCATTTCCATAACAACAAACATCAATACACCTAGATAGAATACCACTAGAACTCAAATATCTACCTCCTAGACATATACAAGGGGTGAGGGATAAAATTCACAAGATGAGAGGTTAATCATGTCATCTCTCTCTATAGCGTCACACCCAACCATCCATAAAACCACCAAAAGCTTGTGGTCCTTCCAAGACAATGAGAACCCAATGTTGCTCAGCGAGCCTATGCATTCTAGTCCACAGACAAAAGAAATTAACCCCATCACCACAAAATATACCCAGAAATAAACTAGAACCATGTAAATAACTAAAATATCGCTTAAGAAAATGAAAGAGCCAATTCCTATGGTTAATTAAGAATACGACAAAGACTGGCAAACTATGGTAGTTCCTAGTCCCCATAAAGACTAACATAGATTTGATGACAACAATACATAAATAGTGAACTTAGCTTAGTGATCTATAAAGAAATCACATGCCCCTATATACAGAAGTCACCCTAACACATCTCATTGTTTCTCTAGTGTGTGGCAAGGAACCATCAACACTATTATTTTTACCACCTACTGTTGTAAATTTGCAAAGAAATTTCTTGTAAAAGTGTTGGAGGGGTGCTTTTACTGGAAAATCTTGGAATCATCCTAGACTTGCCTTGTACCATGGAAACTTGACCATCGTAAAACCTAATTGAATCAATTACAGTAGGTAATATTTCCCATATGAATGCTTAGTTGATACCTAGTTTGAGCACGTAAAGCCATAGGTTCCATGCTTGAACCAACATCGCTACTACCACCCCCACATCATGTTGTAAGTAATAAAAATTCCTCTCTTTCATTAGCATAAATTTGCATTTTCTTGTGTGGTGGAGAATGATGAAAGTGGCATGTGAACAGATGGTGGAGATTTATAACACATCTGACATTCTTTTATCTACATCATACTTATTGAATTTCAGTCTTCCAACATAATCCTTTATTATGAAGGTATATTTTGGTAACTAATCATATGTTAATTTTTTTATTTTAATATATTTGGATGAGAGTGGGATGCATTACATTTAGAGATTGCAAACAACATTGACTAAATGATGTTATGGATTCAATGATGGAAAAATTCAATTGATGGTAACTTATCATGGCATGGTGTGGTTACATTGGTCAATGATGTTGAGCGTGAGAGAGATACCAATAATACAAAGAGGAAAATTGGAGAAAATTGCTTAAAAGATAAACATGTAAGCATATCCCCCAATACTAATTTTTTTTAAATAATATATTGATTTATATGTTGTGTCTTTTTCTTGATTTTAACAATTTCTAGGTATAAATATTATTATCAATTGAGAATCCATGTTTTACATGTGACATTACACAATTGAAACAATTAGAGGCTATGTGGTGTAATGGCAACAAATTTCACATCAAAAAGATAGATGAAGAGATGAAAACTTCTAATAGGAGGATTTTCAAAATATTTCAAGTCATTAATGTTTCCTCTAGAAGTGACAGACATCCAAAAGTCTCTAAAAATCAATACAGGTATTTGGAATATATAATTGAGTGTGACTTTAAATCCTTCAAAACAATTTTGTTGGATGTCAAATGGTAAAAGCTTCAAATTAATGAATTTTATCTCGACCAAAGTGTTGTTTAACATTCTAATGGATTTACCATGATTAATACAAGAAATATTGAGATTCCATGGGATTTTGGAAGCTCATATGGTGGCTTCAGCTGACCCCCCCAACTTGCATGACTCTTAATTCCAAAATACCTAATTTGTCTATGATAAATCAAAATGTACGTGAAATCCTTAGAAATAAAACACACCATTTTAGACAACAAGGGTATAAGTCATATTAGAACATAAATGAATATAAAATACAATGCCTTAGACATTCTATGTTATACAAAATTTCTTTCTATTACACCCGAGCAAAGTGAATATAGCTCCTTCTAAACCCTAGCTAGAGCATTTACCATATACAATTTTTGTCCAACAATATTGTAGCCTATCAAGGCATCTCACCAAGATCTCCTATATGCATCAAACATTTCACTACAAGCTAGAATCACACCAAAAATCTCACAGTTGGAATCTTTTCTTTCATAAAAAAACTCCTCAATGAGATTTATCTAAGCTAGCATAACACAATCTCCATTAGCATTAAGTGCTCCAGTTATTTTCTAAGGTTTAATCTCACATGCTTTAGCTCACGCAACATGTTACTTCTTATGCTAAGATACTTCTCCTAATGTTATCTCTCACAAACCCTAGTTCCCAATAATCCACCCAAGCTTTAACCTTTGCATTACAACAAAAAGGGCTACAATATGATTACATCAAAAATATATGGATGATGTAGTAACTAAGTTGTGATAATGAGGACACTCTCCCCCATTTATAAGATATACCAATTAGGAAAATAATAAAAAATGGATCAAGTGGACAAGAAAGAAAGGAAAGGGAAAACTTTCACTGGATGCGCACCTCACCCTGACCCTTGTTTCATAAATTGGAATTTAGAGATTGCTTCCACTTTGAAAATACTCAATTATAATTATGTTTTTTCTTATTTATAAAATCGACTACGTATGTGTACGACGTCACTCTCTACTTTCCTTTTCAAGATATCCCAAAGAAGGAGATATGTTAGCTAGTAGTGATGAAGTGAACTATTTCTAACAAATTATTTTATTCCATAAAAATGAAGCTTTCTTGAGCAAATCAAAATTTAATGGAAGTCCCCATTATTTCATTCATTTAGGTGTTGTGGGTCTTATAGAGTGGAGTGAGAAATAAAAGAAAGTAGGAAAAATCTTATTGGGATGGACTGGGTGGGCATAATTTATTTATAGTATATACCAGTGTTCTTATTGTGTCTGCCCTTGCCTTTTCCTTGGTTATATCTACTACTCGACATAGATATTTGGGAATAAGTCATAGATGGATAGGGAAGGATAAGTAAACCTTCTTTTTTTTTCTAGGTCAACATAACAAATATCAACGGTTTCTTTTGCTACTCATGATTATGCTACCGTGCACAAGAAATGAGGTTAAACTTATTTACAGGAAAACATTTATACTAAGATTGATATTAATAGCATACAGGTATATTTACCAATTCTATAAAACCTTTAATAAATATCAATGGTTTGTCTTGTTGCTCTTGATTATGGTAATTACATAAGAATTGAGTTTAAACTTATTTACATAAAAAAATAAATAAATAAAATCGATAGTAAGATTGATATGAATAACATACAGGTATATTTTCCAATTCCTTAAAACCCTTATCTAAAACATGGATTAAATCTAATTGAAAATCAGTTCTTAAGTGTGTTTAATAATAGAATATCAATTGATATGGCACCTAAATCCCTTCCCATACTTAACATATCCTCTGCAATTTCCCAACCCTGAGGATTGCAGGGAAATGCCTTGTCACACTTAACATATCCCCTGCATGTTCTGATCATCGAGGATTCCAAGGGAAAGCCTCTGTTTGGAAGATGGAATCCTACGGACATGGGGAATATTAACCTAAGAATTTTTATACCGCAAAACTCAATGTAGACATTGAAAATTTTATCTCTAGAAGCTCAATATCTAAAAAGGGGTGGACAAACATTGTTCAAAGTCAGGATGGCAACAACATCATGACCATGCCCCACCAAGTTGAATGAGAGGTATTTAGAGAAATTATACAGGAAACGTGGGATTTTTTCAGTGTTAGTATAGATAATTTTGACAGGACGTTGCAGTAAAAACCACATGGAATTAAAGTTCAGTTGGTTGAATGTTTAGTAAAGTAGCACTTGAATGGCTCTCTGATTTGGAACACCGAAAAATTGTTTCAATAGCGTATTGGTGAGGCGCAGACCAATAATTACCATAAAAGGACAAATTTTGCAAAAATTATAAATTCTTATAGTTGAATGGAAAATTTCAATGGTTGTGTCCTCTATCATCACCTAGGGCTAAAAAAACTATCATTGAACCATAGTATTTCAACAAAGCCTTCATCTATTTTGGCCAGTGCGATCAAAATCCGTTTTCCACCATCATCTGTGGATGCTATGGAGACAGCGTCTCCAACTAAAGAGGGTGGGTTCTCTTATTATTTATTTATTTAACTACATTCTAGGAATGCGTAGTGTTTCACATAACTTGAGGGAATGCATACCTCACCATTAATAATAATAAAATGCTCTACAAATTAGAAATCCATTATTAAAGATAAATATGATTTTTACATAAGTAGAAAAACCAATACCATACAAAAATATATATGTACAAAATAAAATAACCCAACCTAAATCAAAGCATAATTACTAATTACACCTCAATAACATTGATGGGTGAGTAATAAATCACCTTTTGTCGAGAAGGAAATAAATTCCTCTCAAGCCCAATGATTTAAAGTAATTTAAAAAAGCTAATCAATATATGCATGAAACATCTCTCCATACACAAAAGCATTATCATTACATAAAATTTAATTTAATATTCCTTGAAATTTAATTTGTTCTAACAGATTTAATGCAGGTTAAATTTGAAAATCAATTTATCAAGTCAATATAGAAGACTCTTTGGTGTCAAAATCTTCAAAATCGATTTTATCACCAAACTAGAAAAATACCAGATGGAAATGATTTGTTTATAGATAGATTAAATAGCCAAGATCACAAATTTGATTAAAAAGAAAATGGAAATGATTTGTCTATACAGGAATAAATAGCCTAGATCTTTACACTTAAAATTACATATTTTATTAAAAACAAAATTTTAACAGAGATGAGAAAGAAATTAGGTTTTTCTCTTTTATAGGGATATACTCACCCAATTTCAAATTTTTAATATGTTTATGTTGAATTAGGGATATACTCACACAATTTCAAAATTTTAATATGTTTATGTTCAATTAATAGAACGTTATCTTGGAATCAACCAGAAGGTTTATTAGATGAATTGTCACTCTACATGTAAATATTTCATTGTCCATATGAAAAGATGACTAGGGTTTGCCACTTGAATGACTTTGTAATTTGGAACATTGAACATAGATATGTTAAGAGCATATTGAATGGTGATTGGACAATAATCACCATATGGAAAACAAAATTTATGAAAATACTGAATGGTTGTCCTTTAAAGGTAACTTTCAGTGGTTACTGAATGGTTGTTCTTTAATGGTAACTTTCAATGGTTATGTCCCCTAACCTCGCTATCATTGAATGATGGTATTTCTTATGGTATTTTAGTTCACTGAACCATGATATTTTGTTAAAATGTAATACATTTTGGGCCACACTCTCAAAGTGTGTGCTTTCCACCATCATGTGCTGCAAACAACCCATCCAGCTATTGAGGTTGAATTTTTTGAGCTATTGTTTCTCCTCACTTCAACTATTGCATACTAGATCAATGATTTATACTAATAAAATATTTAAAAAAATATTTGCAAAGCACACAAATGAGTAGGTGCACTAATTATAACATAACCATTAAAAGAATTCTTTGCAAAGTGTACAAACAAGTACGTCGCTAAACATTCTTTTTAATTGCATACTAGATTGATGATTTATACTAATAAACTATTAAAAAAAAACTTTCAAAGCACACAAACGAGTAGGTGCACTAATTATAACATTACCTTTAAAAGAACACTTTGCAAAGCGTACAAACAAGTAGGTTCACTAAACATTCTTTTTAATATAAGGAATGTAACTATGAAAGGATGAAGTTGTTTCTCTTCACTTCTGTTTTTTCATTCTCGATCAAGGATTTACACTAATAAATATTTTAAAAAATGCTTTGAAAAGCACCCAAACAAATAGGTGCACTAATTCTAACATAACATTTAAAAGAATTCTTTACAAAACAGACAAATCAATAGGTGCACTAAACATACTTTTTAATATACAAAACATAACTATGACGGGATGGTTTTAGATTTGTTCAACTTTGCATCATTTATTTTTCTTTGGATTTATATAACCTTTTTTTAAGAGGTATAATGTAAATAGATAAAATTTCCCTCAAATATAGATAATATAAATGATGGATTATAATTCATTAAAAGAACAAAGAAACCCAATAGTCAAATAAATAAATTAATAGAAAGAATCAAGAAACTTCAATACTCCATGTATATTTAGCAACATCATTTTTAGAAATCTATTCAAAATTTTAGGAGCAAGTACTCTGTTATAAAATTTATGCAAAATTTAGAACTCTATTTTCCTAAAAATTCTTATATTATTAAATTTATGTAAGGATTAAAACTTTATTTTCCAAACAATAATATGTGAAAAATATTATCTAAATTTTCATATTCTATTTTCTAAATAAGCATTATATTACTCATGTTTAAGCAATTGTAGGTTACTTTTCAAAATAATATTAATGTTGTTTGTGTTCTTTCATGCTTGAGAAGCCATCGCCTTGGACAACACCAACCCTAAGTTGAGGTTTGATGTTAGGTAGCCTTGCTAACTAGCCCCATTCTCACCCAGTTGTGCTAGCTACCTCAACTACTTGTGCTTATGAGACTTGGCTAACGTTAAATTTTTTTTATAGATAAAATAAACAACATTTAAGTATTAAAAAAGTGTAAAAAACTATTTAAAATTAAAATTAATATATTTAAAATGTCTAAATAAATATTAATATAAAAAACATAAACACCATAGTGGCATCCTCATACATCACTTAGGCTTTGAAGCACATTCTTAGAAAGAGGAACTGGAAAAAAGCACATGCAAGGATTGAGGATAGGAAAAAATAATAATTATTTAACCCAAATATGTGTAAAGTTTATTTAAAATAGTATAAAATTAAAATCAAATATAAAAAAACATTATTAAAAAAAAAAGTGAATTTAAATATTTTATAAAAAGTAAAAAAAATCAAACAAATTAAAAATAATATACTTAATTTTTATAAAAAAATTTAGTAAAATAAAATAAATATAAAAAAAAATTTAAAATTAATAGAAAATTCAAAAATTAAGAAATTATTACAATAGAATTTTTGAGCTACTCTTACTCACTTTAGATAGCTCTAATTGTTTTTGTGAACCAAAAAATATAATGGTACTTATAAAAATTGATATTAAAAGAAATCTGAATTAATTAATTTAAAAAATATTAATATATAAATTAATATATAAAAATATAAAAAAATTAATTACTATATTATATATATATTTTGAAAAAATTATATAAAATTAAATTAAATCCATTCATAAGAATACTACTATATGCGTCTAATTTACTTTTACCCACTTTTAATTAGCTATACATTGTTTCCGAACTAAGAAGAAATAACTTTAACCTATAAAATTGATATCAAAATTTATAAAAATTAAATTAAATTATTTCAGAATAGATAGATGGAGAAGAAACCATATTAATTTATAAAATTAATATTATATTTTATAAACAGAATTAAAAATTCAAGCCGTTAATTCCAAAAAATATATGTGAATAATTCAAAAAAGCTTTCCCCAAAAATATTTTAGATCTTAGAATTTTTAAATTTATTTTATGATATCAACACTTAACTAACTCCAACTGCAAACCAATTCTTAGGATTCTTAAGATAGGTATGATTTTATTTCTATGGAAGAAAATAAACTCTATTTACACACTTTATATGGAAAATTTCATAAAGGCCAAATTTCTTCTTTGGAAAGACAAATCAAAAGGAAAGATTAAATATTTCAAAATCATACTTGGAAAAAAAAACATTTCGTTGGGGTTGGTTCAGATCGGTTCATTTTCTGGTAAGAAATAAATATGCTAATTATTGGGGTTTCATTTTCTGGTAAGAAATAAATATGCTAATTATTGGGGTCGTTTCATTTTCTTGTAAGAAATAAATATGCTCATTATTAATTAAATTCCGATGGACTCGTTTTTGTTCCCATGTTAGTTTCCTAACCTCCACCTCATGACTTAGTATTTAGGTGCAGTAATTTAAAAATTCAACTCCTCTCCATAAAATATAGATGTGTGAATATGATGAATAAGATAATTAATAAGCATGGATGTTTAAAACACCAACTAAAACAATATACAAGAAACATTATCATTCTTTAAAATTTAATAGTAATTAGGTACTGTAATTTAAAAACTCTAACCCTTTCCATAAAATGTAAATGTGTGAAAGGAAAAAAAAAATAATTCAAATTTAATAGTATTTAGGTGCAGTAATTTAAAAATTCTAACACTTCTCTATAAGACACAAATGTGTGAATAAGTTAAGAATATTATTAATAAACATAGATGCAACATAGTAATTTAAAAATTCTAACCCTTCTTTATAAAACACAAATGTGTGAATAAATTAAGAAGATTATTAATAAATATGGATATTTGACACATGAATTATCTCTCAATATACTTGAACATTTTCATTTCTTCATATAAAATATTATAAAATCATATGAGAAACTTTGTGAGATAAAAATTTAATATAGCATTTTTTTTTACAGCAAAACCAAAATCAATTCTAACACGAAACTAGAAAGATGGCAATGGTCATGCGATGGTCATGCATTCAAAACAAATCAATACACGAAAATAAGAAAAAATGAAAAACAAAATTCGGTGCACCACAAAAATACAGCAACGCAATCATAGTGGTACGAACCAATACTAAGAGATCACAGCACGGAAATAACAAAAAGGAAGCATGAAGAAGGGATGGAAAAAACGAAATGGAATCAAACAAAAATAAATGCTGCAGCCAAGCAAGAACATGAAAATGAATGCGAGATCGGTGTCAATGAATCGTAGAATAATCAAAATGAAGCCCGCTTTTAAATTCATCGAGCTGAATGACCGTTGAACCATAGGATAGGTTGTTTTTTGCTTTCTTGTAAATTGAAATGGATGTTTGCTTTTTTCTTTCTTGGAATGCCTCTCATAGTGGTAGTGCACTTGAGTCGAATGTTGTGCTTTTTTTTTTTATTCACAGCGACATAACCGTTTTCCTCCGCATCATTATCATCTCATTTTGAACGAATGATCAGTATCTTTGCCAATACGTGATTACCCTATTTGAATTTAATTATAATGATATTAGGAGGAATCAAAATTGAATTTTTCATGAATTAAAAGTTGTGAAAGTGATTTTAATTTCATGAATGATTTATCATTGCTAATATGTGTTTACCTTATTTAAATTTAATTATAATGATACCAGGGATTATGATGATACCAGGGAATCAAAATTGAACTTGTGTATTTTTTTTATGAATTTAAATTTGTGAAAGTGATTTTGATTTCAAAGAAAGTTTTTATTTTTAAAGAATTTATTTTACTTTTTAAAAGGTTTTATTTTCAATAATTCATTCTATTTAAATTTGAAAGAGATTATTAGATTCTAAATTTTTTGAGGTTAAAACATCATTATAATTTGAATATTAAATCAAGATGAATGTGAATGGATGTTTTGGAATACAATAGTTTGTATTTTTACTTATTCTTATTTATGTTTAAATGTAATCTACCTTTTATAATATTAAATAGTTTACTTTCACAAAATTATTATCATTAGGTTGGTTTTTCCACTAGTTTAGGTTCTATTTAACTATCATATCCCTAGATTTATTGTAAATATTTTATTTACCATAGTTAAAAAAAAACAAGAATATTATCTGTTGTATAAACTTATATATATATATTTTTCGGTAAATGGAAATTTAAAAAAAAAAAATGATTTCCTAGTAACAGGGATATCATGTAACTTCTATGGAGAGAAATTAAGACATAGATAAAAAAAAAACAGTTGCAAACCCTAACTGCCCTCCCCCAACCGTGGAAAGGTTTCCACGAAAAGGAGGGGGAAGAGGGAAAAGGAGGTTGTGTTGTAGATGAAAGGCAGCAGGAAAAATCCTAAGGGCCAGATCGTAAGGGCGCACAACGCATGCAATAGTCTTTGAGCTAGCTAGGGGGGGAGACTGGTCTCAAAACACAATCTCAAGTCTTTGAGCTAGCTAGGGGGGAGACTGGTCTCAAAACACAATCTCAAGGTCGGGTGGACGACTAGCTGCAGAGAGCAGTGGTGACCATATCTAGAAACAGAGAAAAGAAGTGCTCTTACAGAAGGCGACTAGCTACGCAGCCCTAACTTGAACCAAAAGAAAAAGAATGTTTACTTTCTATAATTTACAGTTCCTTAAAATAGTGAGAAAGGGGACAAAAATAGGGAGGACGGGTGGGTCTTTGTATTAATTGTTATCTAGTAGAAGTAGTTGTACATTTCTTTTTTTGAAAAAATGTCAAACTTGGGACTTCACAGTATCTGTATCTGTTAGGTGGTTCTTTTATTTCCTTAGATTAAAAACTGAACATGCTTGACAGTATTTATTAAGGGATGTCAAATGAAATAGCCATGAAGAGATATATAATCTATATGATAACCTGTTTTCAAGAAAACATAGAACGAAAGAAGATAGAGAAACCTTAGAAAAACAAAGGGGATGCGGACAACCGCCAAGGGTACCCTGATAAATCAAATAAGCAAGTACTGTCCAATGTGTAGACAAACCCGCATAGAAAGTTTGATTAAAACCCTATAATATTCCCTAGTGGTTGAATCCCTTGGATCCAGAAAGAGAGAAATAAAGACTTCCCAACGCACATGGGAAAGACAAATAGGGTCATCATGAGGAAAAAAAATACATGTTACCAGGTCTAACCTATTTGCAAATATCAGAACCTGTGAGGACAATCCCAGAACCTAGAACTTCTAACAGTTCCCAAAACAAATATCGAAAGGTGAAATCATTTTCTTTGATGCAAGTATTAAATTTCTGCAGAATGCATGAACACAGGAATAAGCGTGAGACAATAATCATGATTCAAAATAGATTACAAGACTAGGCAAGCAAGATAGGGGTCGCTAAGGCCTAGGGTAAGCGTTCAAGCTGAATTCAAGACCCGTAGTCCCTGAGGACAGGGGGCTCAACAAAAAAACCTCGCGACCATAACCAGTCTTGCTAAAAAGGAAACCCTCTTGGCAGAAAATCCTGGAGTTAGCAATAAAGAACAAACTCACGAAAGAAATCTAGGTTTATTGAGTGAAACAAGTTATAATGCCTCTTTGTAGCAGACCCTGTAAGTTCAACAGACAAATGCACACAGTAAGAGATAGACCAGATTCTATTTTGCAGATATAGAAAAGAACTTTATATCAAACATTCAAGCTATCTCTAAAGAACAGAGTTTAGCGCTGGCCGAGGCCACAATTCAAACTTAAAAGAAATTCATAGTCATTTACAATGCAAATAGTCCTTTAAACTCAGTACCAATACTGACTTACTGCTCATGCCAGTATAACGAGGGACCGGGTCTTCTACATCATATGTTTTTCCAGAAGACTAACAAATGTCCAAAAAACCAGAACTCTAAATGTACATAACAGGAAAATAAGCTAATTTAAGTGAACAAGATCCTCAACTGTGTGCCAGAGCATCCATATCAAATAAGAGAGCTATAGCCAGTCTCAAATCTGATAAATCTTAATAGATACAAAATAGAATAGTGAGAGAACTACTTGGTTTGGAGCAGGGGTATGCTCAGAAAGATTAATCCAATTTGAGGCCACCTCGTGCCCATAAATATTACAACTGGGTAAAAACCCTTAAAACCCTAAACTTTTTTCTAAATTAAGAAATTGTTTATGGGAAAAACATCACATAGTAGCTTGAGCCTTATCCATCCATGCCTTAGGCTGCCATTTTCCAGCCAGGGTAAGCCCTTACCTGTAGCAGGTGAAGTCTGTCGCTGTAGATGCGATGTATTCCAAGCTGGTTGAGCCAAAGCTGAACCCAGGAACCTGAGTGCAAGTTCATTTTCATAAGAAGCTGGTTAGAGGCTCTAGAAGTTATGAAAGCCTTCAGCAGTAAGTATTAAGGAAAGAAAAAAAGAGGAAAGGATGAACAAATGACGATAAAGGGAACAATTTACCTGTAAATAATTTAGCCCACCACTAGACCATGACAATGGACCAGAGCAAACATCATCCAAGGAATTTCGGGCATAACCCAAGAGCAGAGTTGTTGATGGAACGATCACATCAGAGTTGGTTCGTGGAAGGGTGGCATAGCCAAATGAGGTCCATCCCAGTGCAATTCGAGGATAATGAAACCCCGAGACAGGTGCCACCGTCGGATCGCCAGAGGTGAACTGCACCTTCGATCTGGGTGGGGTTCCAGAGTGGAGCTGGTGAGGCTAGACGGTCCACCCAAGACATGTACAGGACAACGCAGGCCAAATTAATAACGCCCTTTCCACCCAAGACATGTACAGGACAACGTAGGCCAAATTAACAACACCCTTATCTAGCATGGCTTGCCACGTGATGGAAGCGGGGTGAAATCAGTTAAAAATAAATGAGAGCAGAGTGGTTCACACTCCGGTAAACAACCCTTTGAAATTTGCCGAAAAATGCTCATTTTGACATCAATGCAGCTGTAATAATGGTAATCACAAGAGCTGCATAAAAACCAAACAAAGGGGTATGGTAGACCAGCTCAGCAAATTACATTAACTGCCTTTTATGTGGTTGTAAGTGAAATAAGGATTTTTTTTTTATGATGGTGACATTACATTAACTAATGTTTTTTTTCATGTAATATACCTTTTATAATATTAAATAGTTTACTTTCACAAAATATTGTCATTAGGTTGGTTTGTCAACTATTTTATGTTCTATTTAACTAATGTTTTCTAAGAATCTTGGAGAATTTATCTTCCTAATTTATCTTTGAATCCACTCTCTCCATAATTCCATTTTATTTGTTGCTTACATTTTTTTCTTTGGAAAGCAGTAGAACAAGTAGTGATGGGTTCCGTGTAAATTATAATGGGATACAAAACTTACAAGTACAGAGAGTTGTAAATATGTTACTTTATTATATTTTTCAAGAGCAAGGAATAGACATCAAGTGAACTTAAGGAAATGAGGCCATATTTCTTTATTTATGCTTTTATGTTTTATCTCTCTAATTATATATAACCTCTTAGTTCATAGTGCTTTTTTTTGCACTCATCATGTTGTGTGCATTATTATTATTAATGATGATGTGGTTATAATACTGGGGTTGAATATATGTTTATCAATATATGTTTATCATTTGAGCATATCGGATGTTGGTCTTTCAAACAATCAGTGTATAATTCATGCCACCCTAATTATTGTAACACATACTTAATGGTAACGACATATAATTAATAATTTGAATGTAAATTTCTAAACAACCTATATATCTTTTACACATTTGCAACCTTGTTATAAAGATAATTCATCATTTTGTGTTGTTTAAAAAATACGTGTGTTTTGATTTTATTTGGGATAAATTAATTTGTTAACCTTGGTAAAATTTTCCAATTTGAATGTTCTTAATTATGTTTGGGTATGAACCTACACATGATGAACCTTTTAAACATCAAAAAACCTAAAATTAGGATTACAACACTATGAAATATGATTTTGTTCATTAATTTTCTAAGTCATTAAACCCTCATGTAACATACCTAGTCACTTATAATTGCTACATAAAATAATTTTTACTAATACAACTATCTTAGGACTGCATATAAGATTTTTACCCTTGATCAATGTGTTAATTATTTTGTAACTAACAATTTTCATTTATTTATTCCATGATCCAAATCAATTAAGGTGACATATCATAATGGAACATATATAACTACAGAGTAATTAGACAAGCCAGACATGTACATATGTCCATGGGTTTTTTCTTTACTAATGGTTATGTACTATGTTGATCGTCGAATACTATAATATATATATTAAATATATATATATATAATATAATAAATATATTATATATATATCATATATACTATAGTATAGTGTGTGCTAGGAAATTTTTGTAAGTGTTGCTATAATTACATACCATCACCATTAATTACCTATACAGATATATTTAAATAGTAACCATTCTAGGCGCATATTGACATCAACATTCCTGGGTTACCATACACATTGATATGTAATCTATATTTAATGTTGTTATGATATTTGTGAGCATCATATGAAGGTTTCGACTCCATACCATTATAAATTTTTGTTGTACAAAACCTTCACTAGTCATAATGCAATGTTATGGCTTAAATTATAACCCTCTTCTGAAGTTAAATATAATGTACCTACTAGTTGTAGAAGCCACTCGATTTTTCCTCTCTTTGGAGTTGCCAATAATAAGTTTTCATGGGTCCATTATATTTATAAATTTCTATGTATCATAGAGGATTGATGACTAACTAGGCTTCATTTAGGCCTTGATCGACCTTAGGGGAAGAAAGTAGAATCTCCCTTGGATTATAAGGGGGTATTTTAATATGCTCACCACCTTAGCATAAAATAAGGGTGGTTTGAGATGAATAAATAGAGACTCTAAGACATTTAAGAGTTTCATTGAGGAGGAAATTTGACAAATGGAGACAAGTGATGTAATTTTTACCTGGAGTAATAAATGAGGAGGGGAGAATCAAGTAGCCTCTAGATTAAACAAAATCCTAATTTTCGAGGATATTCTACTACAAGGTTCTCACTTAGAGGAAACTATTCTCCCTTGTATTGGGTTTGATCATTGGATGGTGGTGTTAATAGTTGACATGTTAGGAAATACTAAAGATATACCATTAAAATTCGAGGCCTTCTAGATAAATCACCCATTCTTCATGAAGAACATAAACAAATGGTGGAAGGATCCTCTCCCAATCTAGGGCACCAAGATGTTTGAAATGAAGGTTAGTTTGCTATATATTAAAACCCAACTAAGGCATTGAAATAAAACATAGTTCAATAACATATTCCAAGAAAAAAAGGAATTGGAGTTTAAGATGGAATCACTACAGAAATCGTTGATGGAAGAGGTGTATACATAGGCAAGAATGAAGGAGGAATTGGATTTGTCGAATAAATGGGAGGAAGATTGCTTACAAGAGGAAGATATTATGGAAACATAAATCCAGTATCTCGTGGCTCCAGGAACTAGAAAAGAATACTAAATTCTTTCACAGGTATACATGATCACAAAAACTCAAATAGAAGTTTCATAATTAGGGATGTATCCAGATAAT
>APFE030513118.1:4000-17325 GCA_000404065.3 Pinus taeda
CAAACAGATGAATTTATAGCCAAACTTCCATCAAGCTTCTAATGGCTATGTGTCAGCGATTAAAGTAGAAAATTCCAGATAAAATTATGAACCACTTCAAAAGCTCCAACCAAAAAATTAATTAACTACAGTTAATTTCCTTAAAAAAATTACTGCAATTAATTTCCTTAAATTAAGAAAAAACTATATTTCAGTTCTATAACTTATAGTTATAATTGGAAGATCTTAATAAAGCTTAACAGATTTTCCTTGGTTGACTCTAGTGGTGTTAACTCAAATCGTCCCTTTCAACTGACTTTCCCGGATTTTTCCATTTACATATAAAATTGATACGGGATTTTGGTGGATTTTCCTTTTCTTGTTGACTCGAGTGGTGTTAACTCAAATCGTTCCTTTCAACTAATATATAAAATTCATTTATTAATATTAGAAGTCATTTGGCCAAAGATTTGTAGGATGATATGATGAATGTGGGCTAATTTTATTGTAGAGCTATGATTAAAATAAGATTCCATCAAATAGTTAATGGAAATTTTGCAAGTATAAATTTTGTATTAAAAATATTAACATGTTTTTGAGAAAAAATATAACACAATGATCATGTTGTTACCCATAAATTTAATGTAATAAAAAAACATATTCAATATTAAATTAATTTAGAATTGTCTTTTAGAATGTAGAGAAATCAATGATTAAAATGGATCTATAATGGTTTTATGTTTCTCTCTATATAGACCATGTGTAATTTTAAATTGTTCAAATTGCATTTTTGACTTGATAAATGAGTGATTAAGAGGGCTTGGGACTAAACCACACACAAACCAACTAGTCCACACCTCAATTATTTTACCTTTAATTAGTTTTTCCTTCAGAGCATTAAAATATTTTACTAACGTCAACATTAACACACATTCTCCATCTCTCTAAGAGAAATATAAGTTGTTTTTTTAATTACTTTAATGGTTTTAATTAAAACTAACCAAATATGTACAATCATTTAAGTTTTTATTATAACCGAGAATATTTTTATATTTAAAGTATTTTTTTAAAGGACAAGTGTCAACTCCAAGTTGCGCACCAACGAAATTACACATCATCCTCATACTAGATTATAGAATGAGCCTCTCAACTAAATTAATTTGGAATTGTTTGTTATTTGCATTCCTTAATTAATTTGGAATTGTTTGTTATTTACATTCCTTAAGTGTTAGTTCCATATTTAAGTGTCTTAATTTGAGCAGTATGGCATTACATTTGTCTAAATATTAACATGCTCATTCTCTCAAAACTAAAACTTGGACGAAAATTAAGGAATGGAAATTAAAAGGTATTTCAATGAGGAGTAACAGGCTCACACTTTAAAAACGATAAGTATTAAGCATCATGCACTAAGTCAATTATTGGCTTAGTGCCTTTCATCTTGTTCATTTAATATCATTTTATTCTCATCTAATGCATAAGATGAAAATACATTAAACCAATTAAAACAATCATTAATTCAGAGCATGGTGCTTAATATTTACTATCCCATACAAGATAGATACCATGAAATTATGACCTACATCCACTGCCTCCAACCTTCTAGCAACATAACATTCATGCTCTCCCACCTCTCCCACATGTATTTGTCCATTGTGTACTTCATGGTTCAAAACCCCATATCAGATATGAGATTGAAACTTAAATATGAAATATTATCCATGTGTGTGTGTATATATATATATATAAGTTTTAAATTTAACAATAAATTTGAATGTTTTTAAAATTAAATAGGAAGGACATAACAAAAGTTTGTCTCTGCATGGCCATCTTCATCTCCCCTGCATGCATCTATCCATCTAGTTTAGATTTGGAATTTCAAATTTACTTCACTTGTACATTGAAAAATTGGTGAAGGTCGTTTGTTTTTTTACCTCTTATTTTATGTCTAATACAAGTTAGCGCAAGTTGGTGAACATTATGCAAAAGAAAATAATGAGAAAGAATGACCACATGAAAAGGGATTTATTAGCATAATTAGGAATAACAATTCGTTTGATTTATTACTGAAACTAGGAAAACATCGTGTTTTCGTACATGTCTCTGTGTTTATCTCTTAAAAGTGAAGAAAAGTATATATGATAAGAAAAACACCAATTACACTAATGGAACACAATTTCAAAAGGATTCCACAAATGCTTAGATTTGAGATAGTGCTCATTGGCTTTCTTTATATGTAAACTTGTAATTTAACCAATGAAAGATTTATGATGAATAACTTAAATACTTACATCTCAAATTTACTATTTAAAAAAAAAAAATTACCCTTTGCCATTGCAGAAATTTTAATAGTCATTAAATACATTAAAAAAGTAAAATAACATCCAATTCCTGAAATAAAATTTAATAAACAAATAAAATAGTGAAGTTGATAACCTCGCAAAGTGGAGACATATATGTGCAACCATGGATATAGGGGTTTGTGGTTTAAGAGATGCCTTATGCAGTATTTGTCAGATCGTGGTTTCAGTCAAGGGTTGGTAAAAGTGTCAGAGGGAGGTGACACTGATAGTATCTGATCCAGAAGTCAGTGGTTGTTAGACGGAAAATGATGTATGGTTTGCAATACAATTCATTCCTTAGATGTTGCTAATGGTTTAGGGTTGTAACAGGTGTGGAGAAAGGGTGGAATGGAGGATGAGGTGGATTATTCCATTGACCCATATGATAATATCTTCATTTGGACTAAGATGCCAACTCATGCACTCGATCTGGAGACCATGGTGACACCTGGCACACCAAACGTAGGGATTTTTTCCTCCCTTCCAACTTAGAAACTGTATCAGCAGTATCATAAGGTTTTCCTCCCTTTTCATTAGTGATGTCACCTAATTTGAATTATGAATTATATTCAGTGCCAGAGGAGCCATCCTCGCTAGGGTTTCAAGACCCTAGTTTGGACGTCAGTGTAGACCTAACCCACTATTTCCCCTTGGATACTCGAATTTGGATCTTGGGGGGAGGCCCCCAAGATCTAAAAAATTAAAATGCGAGAAGAAAAGAGGAGAACACACAATAACAAAGCCATAAAGAAACCTTTTTTATTAAAACAGATAATAACTGTAAATGCTACATTATGGTGGACCTTTTGTCCTTTTAGAAAATGCAACTTGTTACTTATAGCCTTTTTTGGTCACAATACCACAGGTAAATTCTATGAGCGGGTAAATACCATGGTTGAATGAATACCATGGGTGGATGTCACTTACAATACCATGGGTAAATTCCATGAATGCATAAATACCATGGGAGGATGAATACCAAGAGTCGATGGCACCTACAATACCATGGGTGAATGAATACCATGGGTGGATGCCACTTTACAATATCATGGGTAAATTCCATGGGTGGATAAATACCATGGATGGATGAATACCATGGGTAGATGCCACTTACAATACAATGGGTAAATTCCATGGGGGAATGAATACTATGGCTGGATGAATACCATGGGTGGATGCCATTTTCCATTTGGGTCATTCCTCCCTCCTAAAGAAGAAATGGTCCCCATTGCGTGAAGTTCCTCCTGAGAAGCCTTTGTTGAATATGAAGAGCCACTAAACAGAAGGGTTTCGCGTGGTTAACTCATAACCATGATGAACATAGATATGAGGATAGAGATACCTTGTAATGATTGTGACCAACTATGCAACTGATAGTGTGTGGCCTAGCAAATGGACTGCGATAAAGTGTGGGTTTGTGGATGACCCATAATCATGAAAAACGAAGATCCGAGGATATAGATACCTTGTAATGCTTGTTACCAACAACGATACTAATAGTGTGCGACCTAGAAAATGGACTTCGATGAAGTGTGGGTTTGTGGATGACCCATAACCATGAAAAACAAATATCCAAGGATAGAGATACCTTGTAATGCTTATGACCAACTGTGATACTAACAGTGTGTGGCCTAGCAAATGGACTTCGATGAGAAGGATTTTGGGTGGTTGACCCATAACTGTGATGTTGGCTGTTGATGAAATAGCAGGTGCCTACATAGCTTAGGGTGGGAGGGCACGTCTCCAAAGAACCCAACTCAGATGCTGCTATTCTGAAATTGATGAATGTGAAGCAGGTGCCTACTAAAGCGGGTTGGGAGGGCACATATCCAAAGGGAACCTGCTTCAAATGCCGCTCCAGATTTAAAATGGGCATAACTCGATAAATTTAACCCAGAATCTTTATTAAAACCTATTTTTGGAAATAGAATGATCATTCTGCATCTTTCCATGTGATTGAAATCCCTACCTGGACACTCTGGAAAATCAGATTCGTGCTACAACTGTCTTGTTGTCATAAAAGTTATCAAAAAATAGTTGATTTTAAATCAACGATATCTCCCTCATCCGAACTTTGATTCAACCAATTTGTTTTTTGAAATTGGGAATTTTTTCGAGAGGAGCTCATATCTACAATAATGTTTTTGAAATTCTGCACAATAACTGCAAAAAATGATAGGAAAGTTCTCGTCCACGAATTGTCATCAGAAAAATTTCTGCAACATAGCTTATTTTAAATCAGTGATATCTCCCTCATCTCGACTTTGATTCAGCTGATTTTTTTTTTTTAATTTGGGTATTTTTTTCGCAAGGAATCCAGATATGTTATTTATTTTTGTAAATGTTGGACCAAAAGTTTCAAATATGATCTGCAAACTCACCACCCAAAAACAATTCCTGCAAAAAAAATGAAAAAATAAAAATTCTTCCCGCTTTTCCAAGAAAGTGCTCTGTGGAGTTCATAGCATGTGGCTGAAGTTTGTTGGATGTGTTCAAAAAATTGACTGCTTTCCATCCTCAGACTGATGGCTAGATGGAGGTCATCAATAGGATGATAGTGCACATACTCTACATGTACAACTACAATCATCCTTGAACCTAGGATGAGAGTCTTCCATATGTGTAACACATTTATAATAGAGCTTTCCATAGCTTGATTGGTTGCTTTCCCTTTCAAGTGGGTCTTGGATTTCAACCATTATGTCTGATTAATGTTGCCATGCCTCATACAAATATGTAGACCGAATCCACACACGTATTTTCTGAGCCTAATAAAGTGATACGCCAACAAGTCCACGACATTCTCGAGAAATCAAAATGCCAAATACAAGCAACGACATGATCAACATCGGGTGCCACACAAGTTTCAGATGGGCGAAAAAGTTTGGTTTCATTTGTAGAATGAACACCTTACTGAAGCCTATCATAAACTTAGACAACTCCCATATGGTACTTACACCATTACCAAGGCTATGGGAGAGAATGCATTTGAGCTTAGCATTCCCCCATTCCTTGGCTTGCACCCAGTTTTCAATGTGGTATGCCTTCTACCATACTTCCCACCATTACTGGACACATCAGACATTGCAGAAAAACTCACATCTACAGAGTTAAATCTAGAGTGCATGGAACAAGCCACAACTGATCTGGATCTTGGGGTGAGGCCCCCAAGATCTGAAAAATTCAAATTTTCCATAATAAAATAGGAGAACACAAAATAAAAAAACTACAAAGAAACTTTTTTTATTAAAAGATATAATAATTGTAAAGGCTACATTGCAGTGGACCTTTTGTCCTTTTACAAATGTGACTTGTTACTTATATCCTTTTTTTGTCACAATACCACAGGTAAATTCCATGAGTGGGTAAGTACCACTAGTGAATGAATACCATGGGTGGATGTCACTTACAATACCATGGGTAAATTCCATGAGTGGATAAATACCATGGGAGGATGAATACCAAGTGTCGATGCCACTTACAATACCATGGGGAAATACCATGGGTGAATGAATACCATGGGTGGATGCCACTTACAATTTCATGGGTGAATTCCATGGCTGGATAAATACCATGGGTGGATGAATACCATGGGTGGATGCCACTTACAATCCCATGGGTAAATTCCATGGGTGAATGAATACTATGGGTGGATGAATACCATGGGTGGATGCCATTTTCCATTCAGATCATACTCTAGTTGAAAGTTCCTTCCGGGGTCTTTTATTGAAGTTGAGTAGGTATGGGAAAAGTTGGGAAGGTCCAGTTTTATGCCTTATTTTTCTAGGGGTTTCTCAAATGCAGGTGGGCCAACGTTTGGCATCTCACAAAGGGAAAGATAGGATTTTAGCAGGGATTTTCAAGTTGAGCTAGTAAGGGAAGAGGTAGAATGGTCTGGTTTTGAGCCTTAGTTTTCTAAGGGTATCTCACCTAATTTTGAGTAAGGTGGGATAGGGTGTGGAAACTCTTAGAGGGTGGAAGAGACTTTTAGTGGGGGTTTCCTAGTTAAGCTAATAGGGGTTAATTTTGAAGGACTCTCAAGTTGCGTAAATTATGGGAGTGCTTCCATGGAGATCTATGACAGTGCAAGGGGAAGGACCAAGGTGTACACTCATACATGGTGAACCCCAATAGCTTAATCAAGCCTAGAGGTTATGCTAAGGACTAAAAAAATGTGAAAAAGAGTAAAATGTACTAGGGTAAAATATGAACTAGAGGATTTGGTTCTTGGAGAAGGAGTACAATTTGGGGATGCTATGGAAACATCTGATAGGGTACTAGTATGTTGTGTTCATGGAAAGGAATTCACTGTAGAAAATCTTCGTGTATGTGTAAAGACAGTGTAGGATAAGTATCTCAAAGAGTTGCTAGTGGTCAGAACTCTCAGGAGGGGATGGTTTTCATTAAGATTCAACTTCGTGGAAGATGCAAACTAGGTGTTATGCAAAACATGGTGCATTGATTCATCACTGGCCTTATTGAAGAAATGGAGTCCTGTATTCAATGCTAGCAAAGAAAATCTGTGGTTTGGCCTGATGGGTGAGGCTCCTAGGTTTTCCCATGTAGTTTTGATATCAATATATCTTCAGATTATCAAGGATAAATAGGGATCTTTTGTGGAGGTGGATAGATCCTATGTAGAAAAATAATGGAAATTTCTAGAATTATGGTCAATTTGGATATGCGAGAGGGTTTGATTTAACTTTTAACATTACTTATTGAGGGTTATTCCACAAACAGATTATGAAATATGAGGGAATTCCATTCAAATGTTGTAGGTGCCACAAAGCAGATCACATTCTAAAGGATTTCTCATTTCCCTACTTTGATATACCCTGGTTAACATTTCCCCCTTCTGTAAATAATTGTAATTATTTTAAAATGGTTGAGAAAGGGACACTGATTCCTTTACTTGAGGAAGAGGGTTGCTTGAGGAAATGGTTGTCTTTTAAAACTCAGTACTGGTTGAATGAAGGGATTTATTGTGACAATTACGCATTCAATGTAACTGAAAGAGGAATAACCAATCCAAGTGTCCTTCAACTCAAATAACAAGCAAAGAAAAGGAAAAACATTAAGAGCAACATGGGTTGTGTTGTCAAGACGTGATTGTTGTGTGACTTGTATGAAGAACAAGGTAGTTAATTCGTTAGGTGACGAGGATATTTTTCATTAAGGAATACATGCCCCATATTTCTCTCACGCTTACACAAGTCATGAAGTATTGGCAACAAATAGGATGTTTAGAGCTGTTGTGTGTGGGGGAATGCAAAGCTGAGAGAGAGAGATCAAGTGGTCTTTGGAACTGTATCAAATCCTTGAAAAAGGATCATATGTGAGGAACCTTTTAAGAAAATATTGTTGTGTGAATGGTTTAGACAATATGGCTTACTTGTAAGGCTGAAGAAACCCTAGTTCTTGTGACGACTAAAAGAACCACTAGGAGCTTCCCTGGGATAAAACTCTGGTTCTTGACTCATTGATGAACCACCTAGAGAGTGATTTATTTACAATTGACAATTTCACCACTAATGAACCTTCTTGATAGTGGCCTCTCTTCTTCTAGAAGTGAGCTAGGATTCTTTGTATTTTGAAATGTTGGCATGAATGTATGTATGGATGAACTGTGAGAGCTGTAATGAGATTAACTGGTGGATGGAGGAAACCATGGCCTTATGACGTCTTGTTTCCATTGTTTTCATTAGTTGAAAGCACCTATAAGCACCCCACCCCAGGCTTGTGAATTTGGCTTAGGGGTGAGAATTGCAAGTAAGGCTTCACTACAACTGTATATGGTTGGGTGGAGAGTTGAAGTCCTAATCCCATTTATCGATCACATTTTAATAACATAAGTATATTCAAGCCTTTATGCATGTATCTTTATGCATATGATTAATTTGTCGGCTTTAATGCTTATGATGATATTGGTTCATTTTGTTGGTTAATTCTTATGGAATAATTAGGAATGTGAATTCCTGTACAATGTTAAAGATATAAGCAATGAACGAGGAATGGTTCATCCTTGGAGGACTAATATACTCATGATTTCCTATGCTTAATATATTTACTTATCATACATTGGCATCAGGCAATTTTTTTACTGAAGTTAATGTCCAGGGAGGTCAAATTGGCATGAAAATGTATTGCAAGTGCCCAAAATATAATCTTAGGAATTTTTTATTCATGTATTCATCGAGAGTCTACAAATTGGTTAACAATGGAATGTGTGTTGAGAGATGGGTAGATCTCTGTGATATTATCATTTTGTTGCGTTGTTGAAGGAATGGTTCAACTCTTGTCCTTACTCGAAGCTTGAAACTAATCTAATTAGCTGAGCATGAAGAAGAAATATTTTCTATTGAAATTCTCTCTCCTTTTGTTTTAATGACATGCGCAACTGGCTTGTTCATCTGGTTGGTGTTTATATATTTAAGCTCATGAGAGACATTGCAACTTGTGTATATATATGTGTGTTTTTAAATAACTATACACTCGTTGGTTGGGTCGAAGCTGTTGTAATATTAAGAGGGATAACTCCAATGGCATGCCATATAAAACCTTTAGTGTAATGGCCTTAGCCCTAGATTTAGGTCCAAGTGCCCATAAAAACCACTAAATCCAACCTATGTGTGTTTATAGACAATGTGGTAAGTGGGACTGAGCCTTGATACTTTAAAAATGGTTGTTCATGAGAATATTAAAATATTCTTGTAATTTTCTGTTAAGAGCTTTAACAAAGATGAGTTGAAGCATGCGGGTGGAGCACAAAGGATCCACAATTATTATTATTTTAAGGCCCAACAATAAATCTAGGTTACTGACCATGTGCTCATAACACATAACCAAGCATGAGGCTAGTGTAATGAAGGGACAATACTAAATGTGAGAAATCGACAACCAAGAGGTGGGTAGGCATGAATGTGTCCTTTTCGTGTTCACATCCCTAGGTCTGTTTGCAGTAAGTAATTAATATCTAAACGGGCAAGAAACAAGAATAGAAGCAGGTAGGTGGGACTGGGCTTAAGGGGAAGAGACATCCTGAGATGATGTATGCCCAGAGGTTACATCTCGAAATATCACAAGAGATTGCACAAGAGAAACACCCAGGCTGACAAGGACCAAGATGGCGTGGTGTATCCTACATCACAACGATGGCTACGATGACATGGAGGACATGCATTATCTGGCGGAGGAACTAGTGCCCATGTAAAGCGGGCCTATCATGGTGTTAGGAGGCTTAAGGTGGGCCTACTTAGATGGTAATTCTATCACAATAGATGATAATAATATTTCTATCCCATAGTCTATCTCTCAGAGGTAACCATGCACAATGTTCAAGGGAGAACAGGTTGACCTAGCACTAGGCTACCGTGGTGTCGCCTATGCTATATACCACCAAAATACAAGGGGGTCTCTCCGATGTGAAGTCCCGATTAAACCTCACACCATTTGGAGTAGGATCCCCATATGGAGTATCGACCTAGCCATCATAACTCAATGGTTTTCCTTAGTTGCAATCAATAACATAAGAGAGTATGCACATAACCTTTGAAAAGTAGGCTTTCACGAGAGGGGAGACAACATCGAGTCTCTAAAAGGAAAGTAATATTGCTATCCTAAGAGAGGAACATGAGAACAACAAAAGATTAATTAGTTATCTAGTGAAGTAGTTCACATAGACACAACGATCATTAAAGAAAGTACAACACACATCCAACAAGATAAGCACCAAAGCCAATGAAGTAGTTCAATTTCTTTAGTACATGTGAACATATCATATACTGCAAACATCTAAAGAATAATCTTACAACATTCATGATACATGCATAAAAGTATTTTAGCCCAATGAGCTTCTAATTATTAAGTGAAAGATCCAAGTACATAGTTACAATGGTGAGACATTAGCTCCAATAGTTGAGCATTAAGTCACTTCTTGCTTCTCCAAATAATGATCTTGTCTCATATGACAAGCTAGATAATCCAAGGCTATGTTTTCAAAGTCTAAGAGGTTTCTTCCTTGAGCACCACCTTGCCCTGTTCAGGTGGTACACCAACCAATTAAGTTCACTCATGAAAAGGAAAGACCAGTTTGGAAATAATCTATTCTACCCCTACTTTACTCATGGAAGAAGTTGATTGTGATGAGCGTGTGTGAGGGCTAAGAAAAAAAGGCTTGTTGATAATTTCACAATTGAGATTAGTTGTGGTTGAGGGAGGACACCATTGCTCACTAGGAATGCATAATGTGCTATAAGGAGGGTCTCTTTAGGTTCCAACATATTGAGAAAGTGCAAGGGACAAGGTTGATGAGCCTTTTGAGTGAAACGACACAGTGCTCAGGGCTCAAGGAAGAAGGAGACCATGATAGCATAGTTTAGATTCCCAATGGCTATGGGAGGACCTCACTGTGCACTAGAACTACTTAATTCATTGAGGGAGACAAGTTATAACAAGGCATGGTGCAATGATGGGTTTCATTCGGTAGAGAAGGTAAGATTAGGCATTGTACCTACGCAATGTGTAGTGCTTGAGGGTTAGGCTTCCATGCTAGTGTAATTAGGGGTTGCAGTAGATCAGAGGTGGACTCATTGTCCACTAGAAATGTGAACTAAGCTGAGGGAGGCTCACTATAAGAGAGAGTTGTGTAGTTAGCTAATGAAAGCAACAAAAAGTCAAGTGACTTTGCTAGGAGGATTCTCACTACATTGTGAAGGAGAGGGAACCTATGTATTGTGCAGTTTATCATTGAAAGGAGATGGAGAAGTCCTTGCTATCAACTAGAAATTCTCCATGTTCTATAAAAGGCATAAATGATTAGAGCTCAGTGAAGTGTGTCAGTACAAGAAACAAGGGTTAGTGACTATGCTTTGAAGGTTCTTAATGCACAATGAAAGGAGCTGACCTGAGAAAATATCTAGTGCTCAAGTTCATAGGAAAAGGTTTCATCAATGAAGCTCATGGATAGGGAGTTCTAATCACTTGGTGAAATATTAAACCCTTCATAACTTGCATTGGGCAAGAGGACCAAGAAGAGATTTATAATGGCTGAGTGTGGGCCGAGTAGAGTGAGAGAAAGAAACCCATTCTAATGAGACTCAAATGAAGATCACACACATGAATTCCATCAATACAAGCTAGGGAAACACACAAGATTCAAAATGAATGATCATACCTTGACATGATAGAAAAACAACACTTATTTCTAAGTGTGATAGTTAAAATGTAGCATTGCGACACTTAGAATACAAGTTGTGACACAAGTGTCGATTGGCACCAGAAAGTGCACTAAGCTACAAGAATCTAGCTATCACATATTCTCATGATATATAGGACCATCTATTGTGGAATAGTGCTCTAGAAGTGCCTCTAGTGATGTGCGAAGGTGGGATGCATACATGAAGTCAAAAGTTAAAAGTGACACTTGCAACAACAAGAAAAAGTGAAAAAGACCCTTACAAAAGTTGAAGAAAATGAAAGTGACGCATGCAAAAGTTAAAGAAAATGAAACTGACACATGCAAAAGTGAAGATAACGTGACAGAAACATTTTTTTAAATGAAAGTAAGAAAAAAGGACATCCACGAAAGTGAAAGCTATAGTTGAGAATACTCATTGGAATAGTAGTACAATTGTAGCCAAAGTGAGAGAGACTTTCAATGGAGAGTGCACATTGATCATCAACATATGTTGCACCGTACACTATTGCATAGTCACTATCAATAGTAATTATGCAAGACTTACGTTAAGGAGTTGTGCAATACCTATCTAAGATTGTGTAAAAATACGTTCATTTGTAAATTATTCGAGGAATGAGCATGTATGAGAAAGTGATTTTGATACTTAGAATATGAGAAGAAGAATAAAAAATCAATTGACCATGAAGGGACCATGGAATGACAGATCAAAAGATCCTATTTAGTTTTGGCATTATGGCACAGGTTTGGAGCTATGGCACAGGTGTTGTCCTTGATGGCAACCCTCTCTGGTAACAGATCTCAGATCAGGCACTCAGAAAGTAGAAAAAGACATATACACAGGTTCATCTAGTCAAAGGCGCGTATACACGCGGGTTATACATTACAAAAGCGCGTATATGTTGGTGATCACTCTTTTGGTCCATGGCAGTTAGATCTTGGAACTTGAACCTATGATTTGGACCATGGCGTCTCGTCAATTGTGCCGATCCACAGTTTTTGGGTTCATGGTATTGAAATGTTATGGTTTTGGACCATGGTATTGGGGAAGGCCTAGGACTATAAAAGAGGAAGGAGATCTTGTGGCAAATAACCATCTGAATTATAATTAAAGATCGAAGAAAGTGCTAGAGCTGGTATATTTGATGGTGATGCAGATCTGGATCTGAAGGAAGGAGGGACTTTAGCACAAAGGAAGGACAAGGTCTATTCATGGGTCATAATCTTTAAGCTTAATGATAGTATCTCTGTTTGATTTTGATCTACTTGATGTGGCGCTCATCTGATCTATAAGTCTGATAATCTGAGTTATTTAGTGATTGAATATCTGGAAGAGTGTATTGTCCTTTATAGATCTGTACGCAGGTTCATTGAAGCGAAGACGCGTATACACGCTGTTTAGGTGAAGTAAAGGAGCGTATACGCAGGTTCTTCCATAGGCAGAGGCGTATGCACGCAAGTTGCAGACTGTTAAAATTGCGTATATGCTTTAAGTTGTGATCTGGCTGTTTTTGCTTATTGCTGCTGGGTTTTGGGTTCTGTTTCTGCTATATGGTTTCTGGTACAGTTTTTCTGTGTACAACTGTCAGAGGAGTATCTACTTGTTTCAGATCTAGTTGGTGGAAAGGAGATTGATTGATTCTTGATGATTGTTTGATGTTCATGGATCCAGTTTGAAAATTGATGAAAAGTGGTCCCTGAAGAAAGAGAAGATTGTAGCCTTCTGTAGGTCAGCACCTACATACTAGTATCTTGGCTAGTACAAAAGCTAAAGGGGGTTGTTGCTCCCTTCCAGGAGAAAACTGGAGAAC
>APFE030513119.1:0-21104 GCA_000404065.3 Pinus taeda
TGCGTACACGCAGGAAAGGTAGAGAGAATCTGCGTACCCAGAGATAAACATGTTTTTAAGTGACTTTCTCTCTCTTTGAGGTTTTGACATGAAGAGCAGAGGTACGGGGCTTGACAAAGAGGACAATGTGGCTATTGATGAGGCCACATACTGCAGATAGTCAGGGTGACAAAATTCAGTGTAACAGGTGCGATCCAATGGTTATCATGCAATCTCGCATGAAGTCTTGCATGACCAATATCTGACTGAGAGCGTGTGGGAAAAGTGGTTTTCCTGTGCTACATGTCACTCACTTAGGCTAAATGTGTGAAATTTAGGAATTTCGCTTACAACTCTTAGGGCACGCGAGAGACTGCTTACCACCTACGAAGACCACTCCATCATTCCACACGTTTTCCACCTTTCCATTGACATGTGACTTAATGTGATCCATCCATCTATTAATATAATCTCTTGCGATAAGATATCCACCACTCATCTTCCATTAATACTATTCATTGATCTAACTAATCCAATGGTCCCTGTGCATTGCTACTTCATTACGTCCTCCTTTGACTGATTTCGATCTTCAATTGCTTTTTTGCTTGACTCCTTCCCAAACTTTCTTCTGCATATCATTTCAATGCTGCCACCCCTGAGCTTTGATTTTTTTATTCAATCAGACTCCAACACTATCCAATCATATCAATACTCCTTCTAGCCAACCTCAATCACCTTCTGTCCACCTATCACATCTACAAGAACAATTAAATTGCATGCTTGATTTTACCAAAAAAGAAAAGTGAAAGTAGATTTAGTTTAGTTTCCTTTCTTACACATTAGTTTGGTTTGATGCTCTTTACTTTTGTAACTTAGATAGTAGCATTAGCTTAGTGTTAATTTAGTAATTCTGCTTAACATAGTTTTTTTAATGGTTAATTAGGATATGTTGTGATTTAGCATTACATGTTTTCTTCTTCATTACTACAGTAGAGTAGCTCTCTTATAATAGATTTTCTCATCTTCCATTAAAGAATCAAGCTTCTTCTAACTTTATAGAAGTCTGGCTTGGAACCCCTGGAGTCTCTCACTAGATGAACAGTGACAACATGCAGGATCTTCACTTCTACTTATGCATATAGCATTGTCACCTCCATGTTTGTACAAACCCTAAGTTGATAAGTAAAGCTAGTAGCCCAAGGGTTGCATCATCCTTGATGTGATACTGGCGCTCATCACTTTTTGTAGTTGTTGCCGGGGAGGTGTCTAAGTAGAGTGTGAGTACTGCTTTCTTTTCTTCTATTTCTAGTCTTCAACTTTGAGCCATTAGTTTATTTATGCAAACGTAATCTAGTAGCTTCCTTTATTTTAGTTGTCATTATCTACTTTCCTTTCCATTCTGCAAGTAGAATTTTAATTTAGCCAGTAGCTTTTCTTTTTCTCAGTAGTTTTCATTCAATTAGCAATTTCATTTCTACAAAGTACTTTCCAGCTAGAAAAATATTACAAAAACCAAACCGAAAACATTTCCTTTCATGCCTCATACAAGTAGGAACAATTTAGGGAAATTCTTGCCAAATACCCCCACTGCATCCAACAGTCAACCTTTTCTCTTCTTCAATGGTTGTGAACTGGAGGAACCTTTAGGTGAGCAAGCTGACATATTTGAAGAACCTATAGGGGAAGAAGAAGAAGAGGAACCCATTCCTACTGAACCAATGGCTGAAAACCAAAATGATAGAGGAAATAGAGAGAGAATTTAGGGTGCCTTCCCCATCAGGGAAAACAATGGGACACTAAGATGAAGAATATAAGCCCCTCTGCTCTACGTCATTTCCATGGCCTAACCAAAGAGGACCCCAACACTTTCCTATTTTATTTTGTTGTTATATGAAAAACATATGACTATATAGATGATGAGAAAAAGTTAAAGTTGTTTCCATCTATCCTCAAGGATGCAGCGTTCCGTTGGTTCATGGGTTTACCTAGAGATAGCATCACAACTTGGGCTCAGATGCAACAGGATTTTAACAACAAAAATCAGGACTACTCTAGGTCAAAGGATACTAAAGAAGAGACTTTCAGGATGACCATGGGCCAGGATGAATCCTTAGAAGACTACGGAGAAAGATTTTGGCTCAGTTACAAAAGGGCTAGGTGCACACTTGACCCCGAGTCAGTAAAGTTGGTCCTACTCAAAGGAGTAAGGGAATATCTTCTAGATACCTTACATTTGTTAGTAGGAGGAGATATCTACAAATTACCCTATGAGGATATCAAGACTATCTTTAGAAACCATTCTAGGGCAGCCAGGCAAAAGGGTAAGAGTAGTCAACCTATGGCCAGTACATCATCTTCCAACTCATCCATCAAGGGTGATGTTGTACCTTTGAGATGATAATGGTCACCTATCATGCCAGAGCATCTAAGATAATTGTTTTAGGGGTTTTGTTTTAATTTGGAGGACGAATGAATGAAATAGATGTAACATTGTAATGCCCAACCTTTTGAATAATATTAGTACCAAAGTAGAGGGCTACTATAAAATTTCACAAAGTGAAATAGCTTGTATGGTGGTGAGTAGAAACAAAGAAATAATATGATTATCACAATTTTCAAACTAAAAATTAAATAATCATAAGTATGAAAACCTTTTACCCATGTTTATAAGTTTTAAGATAATATGCTTAAGCTTACAGAAGATGTTGACGATTTATTGATTCAGAGAGAATTAATTAAACATACAGTCCATTAATTCATTCTCTTTATAGATTATCACTTCAAAAGACTATAGAAATATATTAAAACACAATTATTCCTACTTGGTTATCTCTATAAGACATAAGAATATGAAGAAAAACATAATGAGTGATACTGGAAAAACTTACAGGAAACATAAACTGTGTAAAACAGAATTCACAATCCTTTGCTTTGTATTAAGGTTCCAAAAAAGCCAAGTACATCAAATGTTTAGAAATGCTTCATCAAGGGTGCAACCCTTTAATAACTCATGAAGAGATTTATTTATACAACAATAGAACTAAGAAAATATCCTAAATTGTTTTTACAAAAATAGATTATTTTAAAATCAAAACAAAGACTACTAGTTGATCTAACACTATTTTGATGTAGTGCTATTGGTGACTATTGCTAAGAAAAACTGAAAATTGTTGAAGTCAGCAGACTGTTCCTCCGAAAGTTGAATGATGTTTTATTTTCATGCTGGATGTCATATTTACTGATGACCCTTCATCTGATACACTTTATATGCCTCCTCTATTTAGTTTTTTACCATGAATGCTCTATTTTAACAATTACTGTGAATTCTTCCACCTTATTGCTTTGTTATCTTTTCACTTTTACCTTTTACAATAAGAAATAAGTAACAAGCAATAAAATATGTCCTGGAGAGTTTCTAGTATGAATATTTCACTGTTTGCTGGTGAAAATGATTTCATCTCTGTTTTATCATTTACTGCTTCTATGTAAATGATTTCTTTTGGTGTGCTGATGTATGGAATCTTCTATTGAGGAAAACAATTTGAATACATTTCCTAAGAATTTGGAACAAATAGGTTTTTAACTATTATAAAAATAATTTGTCCAGTTCTTATATGATCACCTGAAAAAATAAACCAGTAATTAATGGAAACATAGGTTTATATGAAGGAGATAAATGGCTTTATTTGAGCTGAGAGGTCTGTGGACATAGTCCCGACAGTGTTTGGAAGGTAATTGGTGGTCAAATTGCATTGCATATGTTCACAATGGTGCAAGAAAGGTTTGGCAGGTTTCACTATGTAAATGAGCAAAACAAGCGAAAATGAGGGCCTTTGGCGTTTTAATGGGTAAAGTTTAAAATTTGGCGTGGAATTCGATAAGTGAATAGTGGATGGTTACAGCCTATGCAGAGAAGTGGTTTTGGAGGCCATTGCACCACTTTTGAGTGAAGGGCGGTATTTTTTGGAGAGCACGCGAGTTAATGTAAAGCTACCACATAACTACAAGGGGCCTGAGTAAAACCATGAATCTCGCGTGCTCTCAGGCCAGTAAAGGTCAAAGGTCGCGACCGCATGATATGGCTGTGCGTTGTTGAATTTTGAAGCGAATGATTGGAGGGTTGTCGCATGGTGGAGTCGCACGAAGGTGAAACAATGGAAATTAGTGGCGCCCGGGGGATAATTACAAATGATCTGTAATTATTTTATTGAATAAAACAGTGACTAAATATATAACGAGCGGGTTTAATACACTGGGACCGGGGTTAAAATATGGCGGAGGTTTATTAACCGCACCAAGGGTGTTGGGTTAAAAGGATTTTTATCGAGAAAATGGTGAATTGTGGAGTTAATTAAAATAAAGTGGGGGGAGACAAAACCTAGGCTAAAGGGTCTTTATGGGCTTTGTATGCATTTTGTCAGGAAAATCATGAATGGTGGAGCTTAATTAAATAAAGCAGAGGGGGGAATAAAAGTTAGGATACAGGGTTTTATGGGTTTTTGGGTGAAATAGGGAAATTAATAAGGGGAAAGTGATTTTTTCAAAGGGGAATGGTTTCACACAGAAAAAAGGGGTTTTTAGGAAGGGGAATGATTTTGGAGGGTAAATTTCTAGGAAAATATGTGAAACCAAGGGCCAAGAATGAAAATCAAGGGAAAGGGTATTTTCTTAGGAAATGATGAGATAATGAGGAAATTAGTAAGAATATAGTGGGGCATGAAATGAAATGAGGGGAAGTTAACAAAATCAACTTGTGAACATATTTTCACTTTCATAACTTCTCTTGCACACTAAAACATTGGATTAAGCATTATAAATGTTCTTATGCTTCAATCAACTTTGTACTTCTGCAACTTTTCTTATACCTACCCTTTACTTATCCTAACATTTTTTCTTCACTTAATTGGGTGCATTTAGGCTAGCAACTGCTTTTCTTTTATTTTTCTTTTGAAAACAAAACTATCTAATTCTAACATTATAACATCCAAGGGCTCAGATTAAATTGATGAGCTCCTTATTATACTCTACCTATCTACTAATCTGCCAAGATTAAACAGATTGGCTAGATCTTTATTCTCTAACTATAAACATGAAATTTAAAGCATGAAATAGTCAAGATTAAACTAGTTGACTATCATGGGTTCTGGCATTTATGACAAGTTGCACACAACCATTATTTTTCCTAATAAAGTAAAAAGTAGTGGCACTTGGACTTGCACACTTTCATGATCTGTTTTTTTGCTTTTTGCTTTTCTCTCTAATGTAACATTTTCTTTTTTCCTTCAGTTTTTAGGGCATATATTCTAACATTTTCTTTGATATGGACATATTTATCAAAATATTTTGTAACATTTCTATTCAATATTCTTTTTGTCCATATCCTAGCTTAACATTTTTCTGAAAAAGATTTTCATTTTTTGGACTAATTTATTTTAACTTACCAAAACCAAAAAATGCTACAACATTGATTCCATCCGGGGACTTCTTTCTCCTGTAGAATGTAGAGAACCTATAGATCCATGTGCCTTCTCCTCAGGCTATGGAGTCTTTTGCTATAAAAAGTCACACTGATAGCTTGAAAAGTAAAAGAAAGAAGAGTTTTTACAATGGTAGTAATGGAATCTACTTCAACTTTTTAGTACTGAGTATAATGTTTGAAAAACCTTTCATTTATAGGACAAGTGGAATATAGCCCCTCAAGATTTTGTAGCACAAATGTGTTGTTTCCCTTCACTTCAGCAATTGTTAAAGATCCAAACCACAGGTTGTCAAATTTTCCACGTTTTCTCTTCTCTTCTCTCCTGGAATCCCATATTAGAGCTAGATCACCTTGGTTGAAGTCGCTTTCCCTAGCTCTTCTATCAAATAGGCTCTTCATCGTATTCTGATACTTTTTCAATTTGTATTGAACTTCATCTCTGTTTTCATTTAGTTCAATAATCTAATTTATTCTCCTTGAAAATCATCAGGTTCATCTGTTGAGTCCTGCAAGAATTTTAAAACAAGGAAGGCCAAATTGGTAGGGAAGATCGCATATTTCCCATAAACTAACTAGAATGGATATTTTCTAGTAGATCTCTTTGGAGTAATTCAATTTTCCCATACTGCATAAATTAAATGAGAGTCCAAGCTCTTTTTATGATCTTCTAGAGTCCTTTTTATTACTGTTACCAAAATTTTATTTGAGGATTCTGTAAGGTCATTACCTTGTGGGTAATATGTAGTTGAATGATGTAACAGAATCTGATATTTTTGGAAAAATTCAATCATTTTAACATTATAAAAATTTGTTGCATTATCAATGACAATTTGAGTCGGGCAACCAAATCTAGATAATATGTTCTCTTCAATAAATTTGATTACTACTGAATCAATAGAATTTCTCAATGGAATTGCTTCCACCCATTTAGTGAAATAGTTTGTTGCAGTGATGATCCATCTATGTTGATTACTTGAAGTGGGATTAATCTCTCCACCAAAATCTAATCCCCATTGGAGAAAAGGTTTTGAGACTATTGATGGAACCAGTGGAAGAGCTAATAATTTGTTCTTACCAGCAAACAGTTGACAAGGAACACAACCTATGACCTTTGCTCCTACTTGTAAGAACAATATTGGGCAATAAAATCCTCCCCTTAATATCTTATATGTTGTTTCTCTCCAAGCATAATGTCCTCCACAAAATCCTGTATGAAACTGGTTAATGATTCCTTCAGTTTCTAATTCTATTAAACATAATAACAAAATATTTAGTGGGTCTCTCCAGTACAAATTTTCATTTATGATGCAATACTTGACTGCTTTCATTTTGAGATTTTTACATTAGCTTTTGGAGAATGATGTTGGACATTCAAAATGGATCAAGAAATTGACAATGTCTTGGTACCAATCTAACAACAGAAATTGTCACCAATGTATAAAGGGGGGATATGATCTGAGGGTAAAGGTTCTTGTGGATTCTTTTCTTTAGGATGAAGGGAAGGTTCTTGTGGATTCTCCCCTTCTACAAGGACAAAACCTTCTTGTGTATTCTTCTTATCTGAAGTTTGATAGGGTTCTTGTGGATTCTTCCCATCTGAACTTTGAGAGGTTCTTGTGGATTCTTCCCATCTGAAGTTTGAGAAGGTTCTTGTGGATTCTTCCCTAGTATCTCTAAAATAGAATTGATTCCGGGCACTTTATAGTTGGATTCAGTTAGAAGCTTAGCTAATCTGTGGCCTTTCACTAGCTTTTTATTTTTGATAGTTAGATCAAACTCCAGTATTTGAGTGGTCCATCTACCTCTCTTTCCATCAGTGTCTAGTTGAGTTAAAATGATTTCCACAACATTGTTAGGAACATAAGAAATAATAGGAGAGTGTAGGACATACATCCTAAATGATTTCATGGCTTGAATAAGGGCATAGGCTTACTTCTCAATTATGTCATACTTAAGCTCATCATCTCTCATAACCTTACTAAAAAAGGCTATGGGTTGGTCATGGGAATCTTCATTCTTTTGTCATAGAACAACAACATGGGTTGTTTCTGAGGCAAATGAAAATATACTGAATGGTTTAGTGTAATCAGTGTTGGCTAAGGTGGGAGCTTCAAAGATATCTTTCTTGATCTGATCAAAGGCATGCCTAGAAGATATAGTTCATTTAACTTCATGATCTTTTCGGAGCATGTCAATTATATATTTTACAATCTTAGCATAATTTGGGATGGATCTCTTTAAAAACTTAATCTTAAGTAGAAAAGCTTTAATCTCCTTCTTGTTTCTAGGTAAGGTCAATGTTTTAATCATAGGCACATGCTCAGAATCAATCACCACTCCTTGTTTTGAAATTATATGGCCCAATAGTTTTCCTTATTTGATAGCAAACAAAGAATTTTTAGGATTCAATGATATTCTAAATTTTCTACACCTGTCAAAAACCTTCATCAAGTGCTTTAGATGTTTCAGATCAGAATTAGAAAAAACAATTATGTCATCAAGATAAATGACCACAAATTTATTTACCTGGTCCACAAAAGCTACATCCATAGCTCTCTGAAATGTTTCTCCAGCATTGGTTAAGCCAAATGGAATTCTAGCATACATGAATGTACCCCAGGGTGTAGTAAAGGTTGTCTTCTCTCTGTCTGCTAAATCAACATTTACTTGATTATAGCCTGAAAAACCATCAAGCATAGAAATTCTTTATGCTCCTAAAACCATTTGAATTAACTAATCCATTTTAAGCAAAGGATAGTTATCCTTTAATTATGCTTTGTTAAAATTTCTAAAGTCCACACAGAGTTTGATTTCTCCATTCTTCTTTCTAACAGGAACTAAATTTGCAACCCAATTAGAATATCTAAGAGGGAGAATGATCTGGGCATCTAGCATTTTCTTAATTTCCTTTTCTACAGTTGGTAGAAGAGCTGAATTGATCCTTCTAAGTTTCTATTGATAAGGAACTACTTCTGGCTTTAAAGGAATCTTATGTTGTATTAATGAAGTATCATGGGTTTTTAGATCAGCATAGGTCCATGCAAAAGTATCCTTATAATTTTGAAGTAACTTAAGTTATTGAGCTCTGATCTCAAGATCTAGAGATGCACATATCTTGATGTTTTTAATATCATCATTTGTTCCAATATTAAATTTTTCTATGTCATCTTGTGAAGAAATGAGTTGAGGGTTTTGGAGGACATCATTTTGATCAAACAATTTTTCTAAAGGAATGAGGCCTTTGGGAATAAAATTTTTAGACAATTGAATAATGTCATGATCAAAAATTTTTGAATTGAACTTTGAAGTATCATTTCCATTTGTATTTTCATTTATTTATGTTTTATCTTCATCAATTTGTAGAACTAAAAATTCATCTATAACTTGCAGAAAAGATTTCAAATATTCATCATCTTCAAATATGTGCCAGTGTTTTAGATTGTCTAGGATGGATGGTCTGTACTTGACTTGTATTTGATAGAGTACATTGGTCTGATCAGGAATTTTAAATGAGCTAGCAAAAACAACTAAGGCATTTGCATGAATATTTTGATTTCTTGGAATAAAAGTCAAATTAAAAGCATCAAAGAAGTTTTCCACTAAATCCAAAACTTCATTTCGATAAGACATAAGTCTAGGATGCTTAGTCTGACAAATATTTCTCACTTATTTGAAAATAAGTTTAAAACAGTAAAAACACTTAAGTTTTGAACCTTTAATCTTTTGGCTAATTGCAGTCCCAAAAGGAAAGCTTCATATTCAGCCACATTATTTGTAACTTCGAAGTCAAGTTTGCATAATTGGGTGATATTTTATTTTTCTGGTGAAATTAAAACTACCCCAGTTCCTACTCCATCTTTTGTACAAGAACCATCAAAAAATAGTTTCCATACATCAATTTGATTTGGTACATGACTTTCAATTACATCTTCTATTTTAACTTGAGTTTCATGTATTTGGTTTGAAGAGAGTTGACAGCAACCAAAATCCTAATCAATTGCATAAATGGGATGGTTCCTTCGCTGGTCTGTTTTGCAAATAGTGTGCACAAATATTACCTCTCTATATAACCTTAGCTATTCTCCAACATAAACTAAAATAGTGGCATAAGACATATCCATCAGAAAAGTTCCCCCTAATTTGGCACAGCAAGGCCTATAAAGGAGCATTCCAAATTTGGGAGGAATATCTGTGACAACTATATCAAGCACTACATTTTTCACTACTAAATCCTTAATCAATCCTAAGCAGGGCACCCTTTTACAATCAAAGGTGTACTGGTCATGATAGGATCTAGTTATGTCAATTTTGGAATGGTCCATGATAGTTTTTGGCATGAGGTTATGTGGTGCTCCAAAATCAAGCATACAATTATATAACAAGGAATCATTTGTCTTAATAGTTACATAGAAAGGAGGCACTATTTCATCTATCATATATGAGCTAGGACCAAAGACAACTGTTGGTTTTTCATCTTGCAGACTAATGATATCACTTTCAGCATCAACCAAGGTGTTTTGTATCCATTTGGAGACTTGATTTTTATACCCATGGTTTTTGGAAAGTTCTAAAAGTGGAATTGGGATTTTAACTCTTTCTAACTCTTTTTCAACATTAAATGTAGTCAAATCTTTTTTATCATTTTGAGCAGTATCAGTTGACTGATATGGTCGAATAACAATTGTTTAAGTTTCAACAACTTTGGTATGAGGTTCAATTATTGGAGTCTCCTTAGGAGGTCTTCCAATGCTGGGTTTAGGCCTAAGATCACATTTCTTGTTCAACTTTGTAATTAAAAACTCATAGAAGGCATGGTATTTAGAAACCTGTGAGCATTCTTGATCTTCTTGAACCTGATTTTGTTGTAAGAGAGGAATAATAACTATTTGATTAGAAGAGGTATCCATTTTATTGACATCTTCAGTAATAGTAATATTATTTTCATCATGTTGTTGGTCATCTATCAGTAAAGGAGTGGGAACTTGTTGATCATCACCATGCCTCTGAAGAATTTGTAATTGTGGATTCCTTTTATACTAACCTTGATTTTGATTTTGGGGTCTAGTAACTGTTTGTTGAACTGTCCTAGGTTGAGTCTCAATTTTGAAAATTCTATTAGATAGATTTCTAAAAAGAGAAGTTATTTCATCTATTTTAGAATCTTCTTCTTTAGTCTTAGAAGAACTAGAGAAACTAGAGGTTTCTTGAATAGATTTGAGTTTTCTTTGGGCCTTTTCCTCTTTAGCTTTCAAGGAAGTCGAAGCAACCCTATTGGATTCCACCTCTATAGAATTTGTTTGCATATCTTCAAGAGTTCTTGAAGTTCTCTCTCTTGGAATTACAACAAAATCATCATCAAAGGCTTTAGAAAACCTAGAGTTAGTTGCTGCTACAGGGGGTTTACAATCAAGGGGCATCTTATGATAAAGTTTATTGAACCTTTTGATAAAATATGATATAGTTTCACCAAAATTTCTTTTAAATTCTTCAAACTCAGTCAGAAAGTAAAGAGGATCTTTCTTTACACCACATTGATTTTTCAATATGTTTGTAATCTCTTCTCAATTTCTAATGGAATTTATAGGTAACTGCCTAAACCAGATTCTTACATTTCCTTCCAGTGGCTGTACAAACAATAATATCATGTAAGCAATTTTCTTGTTCAATATTCATGTTGTCTACAAAGTCTAGAAAAGCTTGAAGATGGTCCTCGGCTGAGGGACCAGTTTCTCCATTATACATGGGAAGGTATTTCAAGTACCCAATTGGGAATGCATCAAGGTTAGCAGGTAAGACTAAAGCTACATATCTAGCATGTACAATAGGTTGGAATGCCATTGTAGAAGATGGTGTATCAAATGTTTGTGTGGATGAAGAAGAAGAAGATGAAGAATAAGTAGAAGAAGGTGATTGAGAAGGTGTGTGACTATGTGGAGGTGAAGAAGGAGGGGATCTCCTGAATAACTTTAAAGGAGTCTTAAGAACTAACTTTGGGACCTATAACGGAATACCCTCTTTTGTTTCAAAGAGTGGATTTGAATATACAGAGAGGGTCTCTGCAGGTTGTTTAGAAGTAAAAGCTTTAGGTTGTTGAGAAGTGGAAGGAAATGAATAAGTGGTAGAGGATATGAAATTTGTGGGTTTGTGTTTACGTAAATGAACACCCAAGTTAGACTCAGTTTTAGGTGTCATAGTGGTAGTGGGTGTTCTTGATGCGTTTCAAAAGAATGAATGAGGAAAGTTGAATCTAAATCAAATCCCATATCTAATAGTTCAGAAACCCTAGGAGATATTTGTGTCCAATCAAGATTGGATGGAATATTGCTAAAAGGATAAAATGATACTAAATCTTCAGACTGCAAGGCTAAAGAGGAAGAATAAGATGGTTTATGTCTCCTTTTAGAGCTGGCTTTTCTTAGAATTTTATCAAGATCTGACAGAGGATTAACTAAGTCAGATTCTGAATAAGATCTGTGTGCTTAAAAGGTTCCAGTTTGGGCTAGTGGAGTAGCCAGGTGAAGCATTTTAACCTTTCTAGACCTTTAATCACCTTAATGGAATAGGATGAATATTATTTCCCAATGAAAACTTAATGAGATTCGAATCCCCAACAATGACGCCAGATTGATGTTGTAGCTTTGAGATGATAATGGTCAGCTATCATGCCAGAGCATCTAAGATAATTTTTTTGGGGGTTTTGTTTTAAGTTGGAGGACCAATGAATGAAACAGAAGTAACATTGTAATGCCTAACTTTTTGAACTATATTAATACCAAAGAAAAGGGCTACTATAAAATTTAACTTTGTGAAATTGCTTGTATGGTGGTGAGCAAAAACAAAGAAATAATATGATTATCACAATTTTCAAACTGAAAATTAATTAATCATAAGTATGAAAACCTCTGACCTATGTTCAGAAGGTTTAAGAGAATATGCTTAAGCTTAAAAAAGTTGTTGATGATTTATTGATTTAGAGGGAACTAATTAACAAAAATTCCATTAATTCATTCTCTTTATATATTATCACTTCAGAATCTTATAGGAATAGATTGAAACACAATTATTCCTACCTGGTTATCTCTGTAAGACATAAGAATATGAAGAAAAACATAATGAGTAATACTGGAAAAAATTACAGGAAACACAAACTGTGTAAAACAGAGTTTAGAATCCTTTGCTTTGTATTAAGGTAGAAAAGTCAAGTACATCAAATATTTAGAAATGTTTCATCAAGGGTGCAACCCTTTAATAACTCGTGAAGAGACTTATTTATACAACACTAGAACTAAGAAAATATCCTAAATTGTTTTTACAAAAATAGATTATTTTAGAATCAAATTAAAGGCTGCTAGTTGATCTGACACTATTTTGATGTTGTGCTATTGGTGACTATTGCTAAGAAAAACTTAAAATTGTTGAAGTTGGCTAACTACTCCTCTAAAAGCTGAATGTTGTTCAATTTTCACATTGGATGTGATATTTCTTGATGACCTTTCATTTGATACACTTTATCTGCCTTCTCTATTTAGTCTTTTACCATGAATGCTCTTTTTCAACAAATACTGTGAATTCTTCCACCTTATTGCTTTGTTATCTTTTCACTTTTACCTTTTACAATAAGACATAAGTAACAAGCAATAAAATATGTCTTGGAAATTTGCTAGTATGAATCTTTCACTATTTGTTGGTGAAAATGATTTCATCTCTGTTTTATCATTTACTGCCCCTGTGTAAATGATTTCTTCTGGTGTGCTGATGTATGGAATATTACGTTGGGGAAAGCCATTCGAATACATTTCCTGAGAATCTGGAACAAATAGGTTTTTAACTATTATAAAAATTGTTTGTCTAGTTCTTATATGATCACCTGAAAAAATAAACCAGTAGTTAATGAAAACACAAGTTTTCAAGAAGGGTTAGGCAGGTTTCACTATGTAAAGAGGCGAAAAGAGAGAAAATGATGGTCTTCAGTGTCTTAACGGGGAAAGTTTAGAATTTGGTGTGGAATTAAATGAGTGAATAGTGGATGGTTTCGGCCTATGCAGTGAGGCAGTTTCAGAGGCCATTGCACTGCTTTTGTAGTATTTTTTGGAGACTCCGTGAGTTGACGTAAAGCTGCCACGTAACCGCAAGGGACACGAGAAAAACCACGAATCTCGCATGCTCGCAGGCTGGTAAAGGTCGGAGATCAGGAGCACACGATATGGTTGTGGGTTGTTGGATTTTGAAGCAGATGATCGGAGGGCTGTCGCGCGGTGGAGTTGTACAGAGGTGAATCAACAGAGATTAGTGGGGCCCAGGGGATAATTACAAATGATTTGTAATTAATTTAACGAATAAAGTGGCGATTAAACATAGAAGGATTGGGTTTAATATAGTGGTACCGGGGTTAAAATATAGTAGAGGTTTATTAACCGCACCAAGGGTGGTGGGTTAAAAGGATTTTTATCAGGAAAATGGTGAATTGCGGAGTTAATTAAAAGAAAGAAAGGGGAGACAACACTTAGGCTAAAGGGCATTTATGGGTTTTTTAGGCATTTTGTTGGGAAAAACACGAATGGTGGAGTTTAATTAAGTAAAGTGGTGGGAGAATAAAAGTTAGGATAAGGGTTTTATGGGTCTTTGGGTGAAATAGGGAAATTAATAAGGGAAAAGTGATTTATTCAAAGTAGAATGGTTTCACACTAGGAAAAAGGGGTTTTTGGGTAAGAGAATGAGTTTGTGGGGTAAATTGCTAGGAAAATGTGTGAAACCAAGGGGCAAGAGTGAAAATGAAGGGAAAGGGTATTTTCTTAGGAAATTATGGGATAATGAGGAAATTAGTAAGTATATAGTGGGGGATGAAATGAAATGAGGGGAAGTTAACCAAATCAACTTGTGAACATCTTTTGACTTTCATAACTACTCCTACACACTAAAACATTGGATTAAGCATGATAAATGTGCTTATGCCTCAATCAACTTTGTACTTCTGCAACCTTTCTTCTACCTACCCTTTACTTATCCTAACATTTTTTCTTTGCTTAATTGTGTGCATATAGGCTAGCAGGCCCTTTTCTTTCCTTTTTATTTTGAAAATCAAACTATCTAATTCTAACCTTATAACATCCAAGGGCTCAAATTAAACTGATGAGCTACTTATTATTCTCTACTTAACTGGTGATCTGCCAATATTAAACAATTTGGCTAGATCCTTATTCTCTAACTATAAACATGAAATTTAAAACATGAACTAGTCAAGATTAAGCTATTTTACTATCATGGGTTGTGGCATTTATGAAAAGCTACACACAAAAATTCTTTTTCATCATAAAGTAAAAAGTAGTGGCACTTGGACTTGCACACTTTCATGATCTATTTTTTTCTTTTTTCTTTCCTTTCTAACCTAACATTTATTTTTGCCTTCAATTTTTAGGGCATCTATTTTAACATTTTCTTTGACATGGACATATTTATCAAAATATTTCCTAACATTTTTATTCAGTATTCGTTTTTTCCATATCCTAGATTAACATTTTTTTGAAAAATATTTTCATTTTTTAGACTAATTTACTTTAACTTACCAAAACCAAAAAAAGCTACAACTAGTGAAATTGGAAATATGCTGGAGGATTTGAAAAGTGAGATGTTGCAAACTCTTGCCTTTTAATTGGATACCAAGAACATCAAAATGAAGCAAGAGGAAGTAGAGAGTCCTTGGCCATCTTTTGCCCTAGATTTACTAGGAGGCATCTTAGGAACAAATGTTCACTGAACTGCATTAAGATTTGCTTGGTCTGTGAAGAAAATGACTCCACAAACAAGTTCCCTTCTTTACCCAGACTCAATGTTGTATATCAAGGAGTTGAAGGGGTCATTGAGCAGCTTTGTTACATCAATTAAAGGAGACCTCCTGGGCCTAGACCATAGAAATAGGGTATGCAAGGGTCATCCCATGGATATTACAACCACAACCAAACCACAACTACACCTTCTTAGGGACCCCCTACTCATCCTTCCTGGTCTACACCCCTTCCTTGGTCCTATGCATCTCAGTATCATTCCGAGCCAGCCATCTAGTCATTTCAACCTTATGTTCCACCACAACCTCAATGGAATACCCCACTCCAGCAGTGGAGGCCCCAATACAATAATGCTCCATCTCTATTGCCTCCACCACCTACCCAACCGCAACTCCTACACTCTGCTCCACCCAAACAACCTCAGATTCTTGCCCATCCAAATCTGAACCTGAACAATAGGCAAGCACAACAAGTATACCATGGAGAGACATCATATCCAGCTTATTCTATAGAAATCTAGGAGATCAACCTAAGATCTGGGAGAATTCTCCAGGATAACCAACCTCCCTCTCCACATAGGGAGGTTGAGGAAGAAAGAGAGGAAAGAAACCTTAAAGTAAATCCACCCTTTCCTGAGAGATTAGCCCAACCACTCCAGCCTACCCCAGAAGAAACTGAACTTTTGGGATAATTGAAAAAGCTATGTGTAAAGATCCCCCTTCTCCAAGCAATAAAATATTTTCCCATTTACAATAAGTTGATTAAGGAGAAATTCTTCAGGAATCCAGGAAGAAGAAAAAGGGATGCCCCTACCATTAATGTCATTGGGCATTTGTCTGACTTAATGCTGGGGCAGGTAATATGTCCAAAATATTTGTACCCTGGAAACCCTGTAGTAGATGTGCACATCAATGGCAACATCGTCCCACACACTCTGATCGATATTGGGGCTACCATTAATGTGATGACCAAGGACACCATGCTCAAGCTCAACCTCTAAGGGTCATTGAGGAAGAACACAATAGTTCTACAACTTGCAAACCATTCCAAAGCCACCCCTAAGGGAATTGTGGAGGATGTGATGGTCTCCATTGAATCCTAAGAGTACCCTACATATTTTCTAGTTCTCCAGCCTAAGGCTAAGCTTACTGGTTACCCTCTCATCCTTGGGAGGCCATGGTTGGCCATAGATGATGCTTAAATTAACTGCAGAGCTTGGAATATGACCATCAAGAATGGTCATATGTCCAAACAATAAGTCCTATACCCTCCTTCTCAACCTTATCTAGATCATGACTTACCTTTATGGTTGGATTAGGAGGAAGAAGGTGAGGTTTATTCCACCCAACTTTATGCTTTGGAAGCAACCATAGGAGGAGGACAACAAGATGAGGATGACTTAATTGAACACCTGCTCTAAAGTCCAACTCCGAGTTCATTGGCATTAGAAGAAGAAGGGAAACCCAAAACAATCATCCAATTGACTTATTCTTGGCCAATTCCAACCCAATCTGTGTCAAAACCATAGAATTCGGCTGAGAGAAAACCTTGAAAACTAATCCATCTCTTTCTGCTCTTGGAGAGGAAAAGCTATGCAACATGTTGAGAGAAAACCTAGAAGCCTTCGCTTGGAGTTACAAGTAAGTTAAGGGAGTACACCCCTCAGTGTGTACACACCACATATACATCAAAGAAAGTTGTAAGCCAGTCCGACAACCACAAAGGAGGATGAATCTAGCTCTTAAAGATATAGTCAAAGAAGAACTACAAAAACTACTAGATGCAGGATTCATTTACCTTATCTCCGATAGTGAGTGGGTCTCTCCTTTAGTGTTAGTTCCCAAGAAAAATGCTAAGTGGAGGATTTGCATTGATTAGAGGGAATTGAACAAAGCCACAAATAAGGATCATTTTCCCCTACCCTTCATTAACCAAGTGCTAGATGGATTAGTATGGAAGAAGTTTTTTCTTTCCTAGATGGATTCAGTGGGTACGACCAAATCCAAATCTGCCTAGAAGACCAGGATAAGACCACATTCACCTATCCTTTGGGTACTTTTGCCTATAGGGTCCTTCCTTTTCGCCTATGCAATGCTCTTGCCACTTTCCAGAGAGCAGTCTTGAGTATCTTTTAAGAATTATTACATGATACAGTGGAAATTTACATGGATGATTTTACATCTTATGGCTGTAACTTTCAAGAAGCCTTGACTAACCTAGGCAAAGTATTGCATAAATGCATTCAAATGAACTTGTCTCTAAGCCTAGAAAAATGTGAATTCTTAATGACTGAAGGGACTGTGCTAGGTCATTCAATATCTCACCAAGGACTACAGGTGGACCCGAACAAAATAGCAATCATCCAAAGGGTCCTACCTCCACAAAAGCAGAGGGATGTTAGGAGTTTCTTGTGGTTAGTTAGATAGAGGACTTCAACAAGGTGGCCTCTCCTTTATTTGGGTTTTTGGGTAAAGATTCAAAGTTTATATGGTCAAAAAGTTGTTAAGAGGCCTCAGACATTTTAAAGGGTAAGTTAACCACTACACCAATTCTATGAGGCCCAAACTGGGCCCTCCCTTTTTAATTCATGATGATGCCTCACACAAAGCCATAGGAGAAGCCTTAGGTTAGGTAGAGGAGAAATTTCCCTATTCCATCTATTTTATCAGTAAGAACCTATCAAAGGCTAAGCTAAATTACTGTGACCGAAAAGAAACTCCTGGTTGTTGTGCATTCATTAAACAAATTTACGCATTACATTACATACTACCAAACATTTTTGCATACTGACCATGCTGCAATCAAATATTTAATGAACAAATGAGATGTGAATTCTAGAATTATAAGATGGTTGATTTTATTACAGCAGTTTGATCTAACTATTGTTGATAAGCGTGGTAAGGAAAATGTGGTTGCAGACTTTCTATATAGGATGAATTTGCTTACAAGTGAAGAAGGAATGGTGGATGACCAGTTACAAACGAGCATTTTTTTGCTATTTTAGTTCTCTCACGATGGTTTAATGATATAGCAAACTATTTAGTATCATCACAGTTCCCACCAAAATTTCCCTCCAAAGAAAATAGCAAGATATTTAGGAAAAGCACCCCCTTCACTTGGATTGGGGGCAATCTTTTCAAACTTGGCCTAAGTCAAATCTTGAGAAGGTGTGTAAGGGAAGAGGAAGTTTTTGACATCCTTCTAACCTGTCATGATGGGCCTTATGGAGGTCACTTTTCAGCAAAGAGGACAACATTCAAAGTGTTACAAGTGAGCTATTATTGGCCCACTCTTCATCAGGATGTGAAAAAGTACATTAGTTAGCATGATCAATGCCAGAGGATGGGAAAGACTACTCCTAGAGATGAAATTCCCCTACACCCTCCTTTAAAGCACAAATAGTGAATTATTGTGTGCACTGGTTATTTGACTAAGTGGGCTGAAACCAAGGCAATTAAGGTAGCAACAGAAGAGAAGGTGGTTCATTTCCTAAGGAAGATTATGTTCTACAAATTTGGGTACCCTAGAGAGATAGTCATAGACAAAGGCAACTATTTTACCTCCAAAATCATTGAAGAACTACTTAGACATCACAAAAATCAAGCATAGGACCTCCACTCCTTATCATCCACAAGCTAATCGGCAAGTGGAGGTGACCAATAGGGCACTAGAGAGCATATTTACCAAAGGTAGTAAGCAGAAATAGGAAGGATTGGGCATAAAGACTAGTTGAGGCCACCTGGGCCTATAATACAACATGGAAGATCACCACTAGATTTACACCCTATGAGCTAGTCTATGGGAAAAAGGCTTTGTTGTCCATAGAGTTCGAATATAATACATTGAGGATCGCAGCACAACTAGATTTGGATCTCAGTCATGCACAAAAAGAAAGATTGTTCCATTTGAATGGCTTGGATGAATTTAGAATGCAGTCCCTCCTACATACAGAGATAGTTCATCTTCAGAGGAAGATTTGGCATGATAGACATATTAAGGAGAAGCAATTTCAAGAGGGTGATTAGGCATTGTTATATGATTCTAGGTATGAAGATTTTAAGGGCAAGCTAAGGACAATATGGCTCAGACCTTATGTGGTGGAAAGATGCCATGATAATGGTTCAGTCAAAATCAGAACTATAGATGAAGAAGCCATTCCATTGCTTGTTAATGGATACTGATTAAAAATGTACAAGAGGCCTTTATCAAAACATGAGTTCATTGACAATATCAATAAGACAATGATGATGGTGGAGCAAGTTACAGCTCATCCCTCATCTGGTCATTGAAAAAGAAAAAAAAAAGAATAAGGATAGGTGAAAACCTCCATGAGGCGCCTAAGTCCCACCTTTGGGTTGAAAACCTCATGAGGTGGCCCAATGATGAAAATAAAAATGATGAAAAAAATGGAAAAAAGAATAAGAAGATCCCTGGGTGAAAACCTTCCTTGAGGTGCCCAAGGCAAACATCTAGGGTGAAAACCTCTCTGAGGTAGCCTTGGTTTTTTTTGGAATAAAAGAGAGAAAAAAGACATAATTGTTATTTGCAGGTGGGTGAAAAAGACAATCAAGGAGAAAAGAGAAGATCGAAAGGGAACGTTTCCTCACATATATTCATCTCCTCCACTCCTTACCATGCATCTCTCCATCAATTCCATTGTTTTTTTTTTCACTTCATTACTTCTATTTAGGTGAACACTGTGTTTTCTACAAGATCCCCTACATTCCTAAAAGATCCCCGAAAACCTATGGGAACTAATCCGAGGGTGAATGGTAGGTTGGTTAAGTCCTATAGTAGAATATCAATCATCAACTGTAGGTCTTCACTAGGATGATTGAGGAGCTCAAGACAGCAGATAGCAGACATCAAACAACAGAGGAGGAAGAAGAATGACCATTGTTACACGAAAATATCGTCACCTTGATTATTTGCAGTCGGTATGGGTCTATCACCACCTATACCAGCTTCCTAAGCAAGTCTTAGACCTCAGCTCTTCAAAAAAAGCTTTGGAAATGAGAGAAAGACATCAAAAACACAATGTAACTCTGATTCCGCACTTTCTCTCACTTTTGCCTGCGGGCCCACACCTTTTGTTCAGAATACCTGCGTACTTATATGCTCTGTATGTAAAGGGGAAGGTGCGTACCCCTGTGAAAGTCAAAAGGCGCAATTTTTATCTTCAAAAACTCACTTTGGGTTAATTCTAGATGTTTCTAGAAATTTTGACGTGGATTGTTCACTACAAATTGGTTCATGCATCCCAAAAGAGAAGGAGCTAATCCCTTGTTAGGAGGAGCTATCCCTTTGAAGGAGGATTCTATCCCTTTGAAGGAGGAGCTAGTAACCGCCCTCCATTGCACTATAAATTGAGGCATTGGGTTAGTGGCTAGGGAGGTTAGAAGCTGACATTTTTGAGGGTAAATGCTGGTGAAATCAAGACTTCCTATTTGAGCTTAATAGGAGAGATCACATACCTTTTTGGCTTCATTGGGTAGTGAGTGAAGCTTGTCAAAGTAGAGGAGACTTCTTGTTGGACCCTGGGAGGAGCTTGTACAACGTCAAGGCAAAGGTTGTAAAGTTCTTCTTCTTTTGAATTAATACAATCAAGCTCATTTTTCTCAAAAAGTATCTCATGTTATTTGTTTCATGGACTCCTTGACTTTCATGTTAAATATGTTTTATAATACTGGTTATTCAGGTGCTATTTAATCGTTTGCCTTGTTTGTGTTTGCAGGTTTGTGACAAAGGAACTTACTTGGATCAAAGGAACAAAGGCATCCCCAAACTTGCGTTGGACATGAGGTAGGCCTTAAACACATTTGTTTGCCATTATTTATAAAGCACATTTAGAGAAAGATAGTGTC
>APFE030513119.1:47234-70823 GCA_000404065.3 Pinus taeda
CACAATGATGTGTTTGGACCTGTGAAGGTTCCATCACTAGGTAAGTCTATGTACTATGTATCATTTATAGATGAATTCTCAAGGAATACATGGATATATTTCTTCAAGAAGAAATCTGAAGCCTTTGATAGGTTTAAAGAATTTAAGGCTCTCATGGAAAATCAAACAGAGAAGAAGATAAAGTTTTTGAGGATAGATAATGGTGGAGAGTTTTACAGCAAGGAATTTGAAGAATTCTGTAAGAAGTGTGGTATAGCATGACAGAAGACTACTCTATATACACCTTAGCAAAATAGAGTTGCAAAAAGAATGAATAAGATGTTGATGGAAAGGGTAAGAAGCATGCTCAGTGGTGTTGGGTTAGAATAGGAATTCTGGGCAGAGGCGGTGGATACTGCATGTTACTTGGTCAACAGGTCACCCTTATCAACGTTGGAGGATAAGACTCCACAAGAAGTATGGACTGGTAAGAAACCCTCTCTTTCACATCTGAGGGTATTCGGATGTGATGCATCTGTACATGTTCCAAAGGAGAAACGAACCAAGTTGGACAATAAATCTGAAAAGTGCATCTTTATTGGGTATAAGGATGGTTTAAAGGGTTATAAGCTTTGGAACCCAGTCACAGGGAAGGTTGTGTACAACCAAGATGTGGTGTTCAGAGAGGTAAAATATGTTATTAAACATGAAGTCCAACCAAAGGAACCTGAGAAGATAGAGTTTGAGCTTAAGGAGGAAGAATCAAACTCTACAGCAGAGGAGGAATCCGAAGATGAAGAGCCACAAACTCCGGGTGAGAAGATCAGTTCGAGAAAGAAGGCAACCATAAAGGTATAGTCCATCTACTTTCTGTTCAAATTTTGCTTTATCTGTTATTGACAATGATCCTAGAACTGTGAAGGAAGCAATATATTTAGAGGATGGAAAAATTTGGAAAGAGGTCATGGTTGATGAAATGGAATATTTCCACAAAAATGAGGCTTGGGATTTGGCGGAGTTGCCGGCTGGAACGAAACCATTGGCAACAAATGGTTGTTCAAGAAGAAGACAAATGAAAAAGGAAAGGTGGAGAAATACAAAGCTCGGTTGGTAGAAAGAGGTTATTCCCAGGTGTCGGGAATTGATTTTGGTGATATTTTTTCTCCTGTTGCCAAGGTAACTTCTATTAGATTACTTTTATCTGTTGCTACTACTTTTGATTTTGAGGTAGAACAGATGGATGTGAAGACAACATTTCTTTATGGGGATCTGGAAGAGGAAATATGCATGAAGCAACATGAAGGCTTTGCAGTGAAGGGTAAGAAAGAACTGGTATGCAAGTTAAAGAAGTATCTGTATGGGTTAAAACAATCACCAATGATGTGGTATCATAAATTTGATACATTTATATGGGGACTTGGCTTCACCAGAAGCAAAGCAGATCACTATGTGTATTTTAAATTAATTGGTGACCGTATTATTTATCTGGTCTTATATGTGGATGATATGTTGTTGGTTGGAAATGACAAAGAAATTATCCAGGATTTAAAGACCCAATTGTCCTCCAAATTCGACATGAAAGATCTTGGTGCTACAAACTATATTTTGGGCATGGAAATTGGAAGAGATGGGCAAAGTGGAAGCACTAGCTAAACCATAGGAAGTATGTCGAGACAATACTACAGAGATTGAATATGCAGGATAGTAAACAAGTGAAGGTTCCTATTCCTGTAGGTGTGAGGTTATCTATTGAACAGTGTCCCAAGACACAAGAAGAGGAAGAGGACATGTCCCATGTTCCATACGCAAGTGTAGTCGGTAGCCTGATGTATGCAATGGTCTGTACTAGACCAGGCATTGCACATTTAGTGGGAGCATTGAGTAGGTTTATGTCAAAACCAGGGAAGGTGCACTGGATAGCAGTGAAGCGGGATTTTAGGTATTCACTTGGCACTAGTGATTACAGTTTATGCTACGAAGGAAGATCACGATTGGACAAAATGTTGGATATTCGTGGCTTTGTTGATGCAGACTGGGCTGGAGATCTGGATCAGAGAAGATCTACAAGTGGGTATGTGTTTAACCTATTTGGAGGTGCAATCATTTGGATGACTAAGAAATAATCTGTAATGGCACTATCAACTACATCGGCAGAATACATGGCAGCCACTCATGTAAGCAAGGAAGCAGTTTGGTTACAAAGATTGTGTAGAAGTATGGGGTTAGTATAGGGAGCTATAAGGATAGACTATGATAGCCTTAGTGTAATTTTCTTGGCAAAGAACCCCGCATATCATTCAAAGACAAAGCACATTGATGTTCAGTATCACTTTGTGAGGGATATGATAGAAGACAAAATGGTGTTGCTGGTAAATGTGGACACTTTGAAGAATACTGTAGATGCATTGACAAAATCTATGAGCTTTGAGAAGTTCTCTTGGTGTAGAGAGACAATGGGCATTTCAGGGCTAGAAAAATGACTAAGTTCTCTTGTGGCCCCCTGTGGAAAGAAAACAACAAGAGGTATCCCCCCTTCATTTCACTGATTGTGTAGTGGTGGGAGCATCATAGGGGGTTTGAAGCGTACCCGTAACCCCACTTTATGGGGACTGGGGCATCACCCCAGAAAATTTTGGTTTTAGACCCTATGTTAGGATGGGTGGACCCAACTATGGTTTTTTGCATGATTTTTACACATGTTTTTGGACGCGATGGTTTTCGGTCCATGGTATTGGATGCTTCGGCATATATAAATATGTATTATAACTTGAAAGGAACATAATGAAAAATCAAGCTAGTAGTCCTGGTTTTGGGATCTAGGGGAAAATCTCTGTGTATATGTGTTTTATGTGTTATGCTCTTACATTGTTTGTTTTCCATGTTTTAGAACTCGTATGTAGGTAATTTCTGTACGGGGTTAAAACCTACAAGGTCGACAAAGAAGATGGCATAAGACTATGGTCAATGGATAACTCAAACAAAAAGAGACCGAGGATAATAGGACTCTGTTTCGTGGTTAATTAAAGCATTTCACAGTGATGGGAAGCATTATCGATAGCAACTACTTGTACCTACAGACTCCAACAAGCACCATGTCTTGGATTTATTTCTCCAGTAGCTAAGGAATAAATTTGGCATATCTGTCTTCGACGTGTTTGGCTGTAGCAATGCTTTTCTCCACAAACAATTATATGATTTTTATTATAAATACCTATGTAAAGGACCGAAGAAGTTAGTAATAGTTTTTATGTGAAATCGAAGTTCTAGACTCTGTAATTTTGGACGTTGTGTGTCCCTGTTTTAATATGAGAAGAACACATGTTTTTATGAACATCTGAAGGAGTTTTCTTGGAGTTGAATGAGCAAGCGTAGCCTAATCAGTTGTAGAGGGCCCCTCTGCTAAATAAGGTTTCATTTTGCTTATTTTTCTTCTTCTTGTTAACTCTAAATTCATCATTTTCTTTCTGAAACAGTGTTTATAATCATTTTCTTACTAACAATGTTTATAATTTAGAGCAGTTTCCATTAGCTTGATTTCTTTTTACTTATTATCAGTGGTTTAGAAGATAGAACTCAATAGTGTAGTCTTTTTTCTTCAATAAAACTAACCTTGTTTCATGATGAGAGTAAGATTGAAGAATGACAAGGATACATTGTTGGATAGTTTACTTCATTCACTAGTTTACTAGTTTAAATTCGCAATTAAACTACTCAGTGTCATTTACTATCTTTTCCATTTCATTTTTACTTTAAAATACTAACTCATGGTGTTAATGAATGTTTATGGAAAACCCTTCAAGTTGATAATTCATCCTTAACTAAGTTGTTGAACATTTCATCTATGCAATGAGTTATTTCTACATCTTTGTATTTTCTTTCTCTTAGATTAATGAAGTACATAATTACTTAAATGTCATCGCAAGGAGAATTTCTCCCAAAATTGAGAGGCAGAGTAACCAAGTATTTCATTTAGTTTTATTTATTTAATTAGTTAGACATCAATTGCAAATTTCACTTTCAGTTTTAATTCATGATTTGGAAATAATGGTAAAATAAGAATAGAAACTTTGTTTTCATTTCTTTGTTAGCTTTGTTTCCATATCTTTCTTACCTCTGTTTTCATTTCTTTCTTAGCTTTGTTTTCATTTCTAGATTTTGAGTAGTCATTAAGAAAATTAGATTTAGTTTTGATAATTTACATTGTAAATCATTAGGAATTAAAAGACCAAAAACCCCCAAAACAACATAAAACATAAAAACAATGAAGTAAGAAGGGTGATCTAGCACAAACAGTGCACTACACTTCATCAATTTACGATACCTAGATTGATAATTTATGCAGAGAAATTTAGGACACTAAATTGACCAAACATTTTGGCGTCATTGCCGGGGAAGTGTAACTAGGTAGCTTTATCTCTTACATTAAAAAAAAATGATATGCATAGAGAAATAGACTCTAGGGGTATATTTATAGTTAGGGGTAGAAGTTCAACTCTTACAACACCACCCACTCCATTAGGAACAAGAAGAGACACACCTCCATCCCAAACTCATACTCCCAGCCATAGAACTCCTGAAGTTCCAGGAGCAAAAATCCAATCAAAAAATCTCCCACTTCATTTACCAAGTTAGTCCTAGGGGAGAAAAATCTTGAATCTCCAACAACAGGGGTTGCCTTTTTCACCTCCATAGGGGATCACATTTTAATTGAGGAATTATGAATGCTTGGTGAGGAAGAAGAAGTAGAACCTCTCTCATATATCTCGTTGATAAAATAACCAGAGGAGGAGAAAGTAACCTTGCAGGTTGAACCCTATACTAACCCTGAAGAAACTATAATGGCAGAAGAAGGAGAAGATGGAGAATTCACATTGTTTGGTGGAGGGGGTAGAGAAAGAGGTAGAGGAAATAATGGAGGAGGAAGAGGAAATAATGGAGGAGACAGAGGAAATAGGGAAATAGATTATTCTTTTGGATTCCCCATAGTGGGTGAAGAAACAAATGCCACGATGAAAAATATATCACCTTTTGTCCTCCCAAACTTCCATGGGTTAAAAAGTAAGGATCCTGAAACATTTTTATTTTAGTTTGAAGCCTTGTGTAGAACCTACGACTATCTAGAATACTCTCAAAAACTTAATTTGTTCCCGTCAACACTGAAAGGAGCTGCTTTGAAGTGGTTCATGGGGTTAGTCACTCAGTCCGTTAGAACATGGAATGAATTGAAAAAAAACTTTTTTGGATAGGTATTTGGATTATTTCATACCTACCAATCAGAAAGATGAAGTGTTCAAAATGATGCAAAGAGAGGATGAAAACTTAGAGGATTTGATTGAGAGATTCAACTATAATTTGAAGAGAGCAAAGATGGAAAATTTAGATAAGGATACCTTAAAAGCTCTTTTACTAAAAGCCATTAGAGATGAATGGATAGATATCCTTAAGATGATGGGGAAGGGAGATATCTCTCAACTTCCATTAAGTAACATAGGAGAATTATGTGTTCATATCTCAAGAGGGAAATCTAAAACTGGGAAAGGTCTAAGAGATCCTTCTCTTGTTAGAGTAAACAAGTCTGCAACTAGATCTGTAAGTAGGGCAAGAATTGATAATATGCTTGATGAATTTAAAAATAACATTCTAGGGACTCCTAGTGATCAAATAGGCACCTTTAAATTACGAAACAAGAAGAAAACCGAGGCTGATGCTTTAGCCATTTTTTGTCCAAAATGCAGAAAAAAAACATGCTCTAAGAGAATGTCCTTTGAATGCAAAAGTTGTAGAAACTTGTATGGTTTTCCTAGAAAGCCATGAGACCAAGGTTTGTCCTTCAATTCGAGGTCTTAAGGATGTCTTTCAAGAGGAAAAAATACTAAATTTTGTAGAACCTCTTTGTTTTGTTGCTAGAAGACCTTGGCAAGGGCCACAACATCAGGGATTTAACAATCAAATGTATCTTCAGCCCCCACGAAATTGGAATTCTTGGTAGCAAAAGTTTCATCAATCTCAACTTCAATCTCAACCTTGGCCTCAGCCTCAACCTCAATCTCAATCTTGGGCTCAAGGGGTAAAAAAAACTTATGGGATATTTTCTCAATATTACGAATATCCTCCATCATATTAGAATTATCCTTCCCCACATATTCCACAGCAAAATCAATAGCTACAACTTCAAAATCAGAACCCTCAACTTTCATTACCATTTCCACAACAAATTCCACAACAAAACCAAAGTTCTCAACTCTTACCGACATTTCAGTAGAAACCAAATCAGCTACCTGCCCAACCATTACCAAACCCCAACAATAAAAATCCTCATAATGCTTACATGATAGAAGGACAAAAATTTCCAAACTATATGATTACTCCTCTAAATCTTAATGATGTTCAACTAAGATCTGGTAGGATATTAGAAAAGGAAAGACCTTCTGTATTCAAGAACAAGATAATTCTGAGGAAGATTCTCTAAAGGTCAATAAAAGTTTTGAGGGAACATCTCTCCAAAACCAAAACATTGAAAAAGAAAAACCACTGAACACAACTCCTATCATTGAGCAACCAACATCTACTTCTACACCCCCTTTTCCTAAAATATTCCAAATTGATATAGGAGTAGAAAAGCAGATTATGTTTCCCAATTATGATTTCCTAGTTGAAATGAAGAATGTTTGTATCAAAATCCCTTTGCTACAAGCCATTAAGGAGACTCTAATTCTAGCCAAAACAATAAAGGAGTTGAGAATAAGGAAACCATGAAGAAAAACAAAGGAAACAAAAAGAATTCACCTGGTAGGAAAAATAGCAGCCCCACTCTTCAAATTGCTTACCAAAAATTGTGAATTCAATTGGAATTCTTATTGTCAGTTGGCATTTGAAACCTTAAAAATAAAAATTTATGAAGCACCCATTTTAAGAGGTCCAAATTGGAAATTCCCTTTCCATATTTCAACGGAGGCTTCAAATATAGCTCTGGGAACTGTATTGGAACAAAAAGATTTGATTCCTTATGCCATTTACTATACAAGTAGGAATTTGACTCCCACTAAGTTAAATTATACTGTGACTGAAAAGGAAACTTTAGTCGTTGTTGATGCAATTAACAAGTTCAGACACTATATAACAGGCTATGAAACCTTTTTTCATACATATCACTCTGCAATTAGATATTTAATGAATAAACCTATTACTAATAGCAGAGTTACAAGATTGCTTTTACTTTTGCAAGAATTCAACATTATTGTGCTAGATAGACTTGGAAAACAAACATAGTTGTTGATTTCTTGTCCAGGATTCAAAATATCAAAGAGGATTCTCTGGTTGAATATAAGTTTCCTGATGAATATATTTTTGTAGTAACTAATCAAACTCTTTGGTTTGTAGATATTGCTAACTATTTAATCACAGGAAAGTTACCTTCACATTTCTTTCCTAGAGAGAAAAGAAAAGTTATTCAAGAAAGTGCAAGGTATTCATGGATCACTAACGAATTGTATAAAATAGGCACATATATTATCATCAGAAGGTGTGTGGGGGAAGATAAAATGCTCCATATTTTTAAGGCATGTCATGATGAGCCATGTGGTGGACACTTTGTTGACAAGAGGACAACCTATAAAATCCTTTCTTTAGGATATTATTGGTCATCCATCTTCAAATATGCTGAAGAATATGTCAGGAGATGTGACAACTACCAAAGGGTAGGGAAACCTTCTCTCTCAAATGAAATGCCATTACAAACAGGTACTCATCGAACCTTTTGAAAAGTGGGCCTTAGATTTTGTTAGGCCAATTAATCCTCCATATAAGTAGAATAAGTATATATTGGTATGCACTAATTATGTCACTAAATGGGTAGAATCCAAAGCATTACCTTTTTCTAATGAAAAATATGTAGTAAATTTCTTTTTGAGGACATATTTACTTGTTTTGGTGTTCCAAGAGAAATTGTGATAGATCCGGGATCTCAATTTACATCTAACATGGTGGAAGGGCTTATGGAAGAATGCAAGATCAAACATTGGAAATCTACTCCTTATCATCCTCAAGCAAATGGTTAAGTAGAATCTGCAAATAAATTGATTAAAGGAATCCTCACCAATACTGTGCATCTATATAAAAGAGATTGGTAGAAAGGCTTCCTAAAGCCTTATCGGCCTATAGAACTACATGGAAGAACACAACGGGACATACACGCTATGAAATTTTTTATGGGAAACAAGTCTTGTTCCCTATAGAGTTCCAAATCAGAACTTTCAAGATGGTAGTCCAACTAGGATTAGATCTATCAGAGGCATAAAATCATAGGCTGTAGCAATTAAATGAACTTAATGAAATTGGGAAAGAGGTAGTTCAAAGGACTAGTATAGTCCAACAAAAGAGGGATAAATGGAATGACAAATATATCAAGGACAAGAGGTTTCAATTGGGAGATTGGGTGCTATTGTTTGATTCAAAGTTTAAAGATTTTCAAGGGGTTGAAAACCAACCATTGATTGGCATACTTATACAGAAAATACAGGGTGAAAATCAGAGGTTTTTGACACCCTCTATTTTCCATTTTCTTTTTGTAATAAGTAGTGACAAAAAGCTAAAGACACTCTGCAGTTTAGATTCTACAAATTCATCATCTCATTGTCATATTTCATCAAATAAATTTTTCAATTTTTACTTTTACAGCTTTCATTTCATTTATCATCTTGTCTTACATCTCATTTCATTTCACTTACATAGCCACTTCCATTTCATTTATGATCCATAAGCCATATTCCAATTTCTTTTTCACGTTCTGTAGCTGATTTTGTTCTACAGCTAATCTGATTCTACAGCTACAAATTTATTTATCAATTTAGGCACAAGTGTACAGCTCATAATAATCATGTATGCAGGGAATTGAAACAGGAAATAATTTTTGAAGAACAACCATGCTCAAGGTACCTATGAATCAACATCAAAAAAATTAGCAAGTGAAAGGTAAAGGTTCCAAAGGTAAATGCAAAGATTTATTTCAAAAAGCAATTTGAAAACATAAGTTTGTATAGTATGTGCTAGCCTTGCTACATAACTAAGGTTTTGAAGGCCAGAGATAAGTTTGGCCATAGTGGTGGTGCTCAAAAGAAACTCATGGTAGTCATCTTCCTTCTTCTCCTTTACTCCACTTACTCTCTTTCACCCCTGCTACCTCCGTTTTTCCTCTAAAACCCAACATAAACCCCTATTTCCTCAGGGCCTGAGGGCAAAGCGTAAACCCTCATAATGTTGTGTCCACATGATCCCGCACTTCCATACCCCATCATCACCTTTAAATCACAACCGTTCACTCTTCCTGCTGATCCAACGGCTCCTGTCATGTCAAATAAAGTGACCCACATGATCAAAACCCCACCGTCCGATCATCTCCACCACGATCGAATGGCGTTCACTCTCCTCGCATCCACAAAGTGTTGAGACATTAATGTGTGATGGAGAGTTTTTCCCTCTCTCCTTCGCCGCCACACATCACACTTTGAATGGGATTGTGCACCATTGTCCTTTTACCGGCCAGTGTCCTATGGTGGTGTGATCAAAACCGCTTACTGCTCAAACCCATGTTCCCGCCTGATAACATCCACGTGCCTTCTCCGCCTGACGACCGTTGGATCTGTCCGCTTGAGATCCAATAGCCCATGATCATTCCACTCCCACTTTTTTCGTTACCCTCTGCCAAGTCATCCCCGCCATCTATCCTCCCAATATGGTGGCCAATATTGCTCTTTCGTCCAAGTCGTCTACTCACTATGCAGTCCAAATCCCTGGACTGTTCCGTGCGCCCGAAGGATGAAGGTGACCAGTCTTCCAGTACTGTTTGTAGTTTCTCCTCAGCCACAATATTTAACAAACTGTATGGCCAAGGAGGAAAAGGACGGAACACGAACAGGTAGCTACATTTAATAGTTATGGGGCCTCATTAATACAAGCACTCCAGCTGCCGAAGAGGACAACAGAGTGCAGGAAAAGATCAGATTCATCCCCTAAAGCAAGAAAATGCACTCAAAAGCTCCATCAGGCAATTAAATGTAGTTGGTGGTCAATTATGACCCCTCCATACCTAGAATGGCCAAGTGCCTTTGTATTGAAACTTTATATATACCCAGAAACAAGATCTAATCACGGTTGATGGTTGATGTTTTGATGTAAAGTTCAAATTATGGAGATTGTGACTATTTTGATACGTGCAGCGTCTCGTCTTCATTTTCAGCTAATACAAGCTTCTTTTGTTGTTAATTGCTCACTTTTCATTTCTCTTCTCTTATAAGCTGTGCCTGGTATGCTGAATTCCTGAACTCTTGATGTTTAGCATTAGAGTAGCTATCATCCTACCTCTATGTTAAAATCTTGCATGTGTCATTGAATAAGTTATTCAGGTTTCTCTTCATCTGGTGCCAGAGAGCTGTCATCCTGTTTGTGCATTAGTAGATTAGATTTGTAGAGTTCTTTACTGGTTGCAGTCCGCCATCACATGGTCTTGTGCATCTGCTGGTGTGGTCAGTATTCTCCATATTATCTCCAATCTTAAACCGTGAGTATTTGGTGGTTTAAAGCCTTGCAGTCTGGGGGTGTTCATGCATGTCTGGAGTCAAGCAAAGTAGAAGTGTTTATCTGGCTTCGACAAGCATCATTCCTTCCATTCATCCATTTGCAACAATAAGTTGAATTTATATGTTCCCAAGCATCTTCGAGGTACAACCTAGGAGAGTTTCCTGGGGTGATAACAGATAGATCACAATTTATCAATAACTTAATAAAGAACATTACAATGCTTGTAACTAGAGAAGACAACTACAATCTTAACAAGCCAATGACTGAAGAGGAGGTCAGCGAAGTCATTAAAGAGATGCAAAATGGGAAAGCTCTAGGCTCGGATGGGTTCAATGTAGACTTCTTCAAAGCATGCTAGGAAATAGTAAAACACGATATCCTTGATGTGGTGGAGGACTCGAGGAAATCGAAAACTCTTTTAAGGGCGCTTAATGCCTCTTTCATAACTTTGATTCCAAAGCAGGAAAAAGATATGACACTAGACAGATTCATACCAATAGCTTTATGCAATGTGGTGTACAAAATTATATCCAAAGTTATTGAAAACAAGCTCATGCCCCTTCTTCCAACTCTTGTGTTTGAGGAGCAAACAAGATATGTGGAAGGGAGACAAATTCTAAATAACATCATTCAATATCATGAGGTGGTACATTCTCTCAAGAGTAATAAGCAAGTAGGTATGATCATACAACTTGACCTAGCGAAAGCTTATGATAAGCTAAGTTGGTTGTACATCAAGGAAGTACTAAAATTGTATGGCTTTCAGCACAACTGGATAAGATGGGTAATGGCCCTTGTCACCATAGCTAGTTTATCGATCCTACTTAATGGCTCACCATCTAGAACCTTTAGGCCTTCAAGAGGTCTTAGACAAGGAGATCCACTCTCCCCCTTCCTCTTTATTCTCATGATGGAAGGTTTAGGAAATGTGACCAAAGCAGCCAATGTAGAAGGCAAAATCCAGGGTCTCAAACTCACCCTGAATGAAGATGCCTTGACTCATAAACAATTTGTGGATGACACTCTGCTGCAGGGTACACCCATGGTCAAGGAATCCAAAGCTTTCAAACAAATCTTGAATGAATTTGTTATGGCTGTTTGTACAGAGGTAAGCCTTACCAAATCAAAGATTTTCTTTTTTAATACTGACATTACTATTCAGAGAAACCTCACCATATTTCTCGACTTTCAAAGAGAACACCTACCCTCCAAATATCTAGGAATACCTCTAATGGACAAACCTCTGAACAAGGAAGTTTAGGAGCTGGTTATTAATAAACTCCAGGACAAAGTCAGGAAATGGACAAGCAAGTCATTTAATTTAGAAGGATGGCTAGTACTAACAAAAGCTATCCTACAAATTGTTCCCATTTTCATGTTTTCAGCTCTTCCTGCTCGTAAAGGAGTTTTGCAACACATCTGGAATATCAAAAGAGACTTTCTTTGGGGCAAAGGGGAAGAGAAAAAGAAATGGGATTTGGTCACATGGGATAAGCTCTATAAACCTAAGACCCATGGAGGTTTGGAACTTCATGATCCTAAAACCCTAAGCAAAGTTTTGGGGGAAAAACTATGGTGGAGATGGCTGAAGGAATCTGTTACCCCTTGGGCCAAGGTTTGGAAGCAAAAGTATGCAAACAATTGGCAATAAATAGATCACATTCGAATGTCTGGGCTCATCAAGGGCTCCCACACTTGGAACAATGTGTGGGAGAATAGAGCCATTGTTCAGAAGCATATTTTCTCGGAGATCAAAGATGGAAACCTAGCTTCGTTTTGGGAGAAAACCGACAGCAGGAACCTAACTTGTTAAGAGAAGAACTAGCCAATCTCAAGAATGACACTGATAGTAAAGGTTTACTCAAGGTAAGTGATTTCTGGGATTAGGCGAGGAAAAAGGGAAAATGGAGAACATGGAAGGACCTGGTATATAGTGAAGAGACCCCTTTAAAGGCCCATGCAGAAGATCTTGCAGTGATCTTGGAACATAGAAATATTTTGACATCAACATTGTCTGACCAACTGAGATGGGGAAGAAACAACAAAGGAAACTTAAACCTCAATGAAGCCAAGAGAATGGCCTTGGGGCTTGACATTCCAAACCCTAATAAGGTATGGAAGGAACCATGGCAGAACCCACACTAGATGAAAATCAAACTATTCATGTGGTTGGTGCATCATAAAAAAATTCTAACTTGGGAAAACCTTCGGAAAAGAGGTGTAGTTGGTCCATCTAGATGCCATTTGTGTGAATTACAAGAAGAATCAATGGAAAACCTACTCAACCTCTGCCCATTCACCTCTTCCTTGTGGAATTGGGTAGCTTCAACCTTCAGACAAACGGATAGGGACAATTTAAGCATCACTGGAAATTTGAAGAATTGCAGGAAAAACTTCTCAGAAAATGAAATAATCAAAAAAGCTTGGACTTTGGTTCCAGGTTTTTTAACCTGGGATGTCTGGAAAGAACACAACAATAGGATTTTCAAGAATAGAATTCGCTCATCCCAGAGCATCATAGCTCAGATCATTAGACAACTCAAAGGGACTGTGGGAACCCTTCTAAAGTAACCCCCCGAGAACCCACCTCAAGACCAGGATGCACAAATACTATTGCATTTGAGTCTCTAGTTGCCTTTCCCCCAGGGCATAAGCAATATTGTTAGTCATACAACAATGGATAAGGACTTTTGGCAACCTCCTCCTCATGGTTTTTTGAAATTTAATATAGATGAAGCCTCTAAAGGAAACCTTTTGGTAGTTGGTTATGGTAGAGTCATAAGAGATGAGCAAGGATACATAAAATTCATCTTTCATAGTCATTTAGGGAATGACACAAATAATATGGTGGAACTCATGGCCTCAGAGCAATGCCTAGAGATCTTGACTGAATCAAATTTACATAATGCCATCATTGAAGCTGGATTTGAATTGATAATTAATTCGGTTAAGAAGATATGCAATGGAATAGCACCAGAAAGAGTGTCGAAACACTGGCAGCTATTGCAGGTCTATCAACGCATACAATCCCACCTGAGAGCCCTAAGAACCCTCAATTTTGTTCATGTGCATAGAACAACTAACAAGTTAGCAAATTGTCTGGCGAATGAAGGAGTACTTTGTTCAAAAAGCAATAAAAGATATGATTGGATGATGGTATCATTAGGGAAATTGAGTGAGGACTGTCATAGACAGGCTACTGAGGACAGGTAGCACTTCCTAAGTATGAGAAATAAGCAGTGAGAAGACCAATGGAAACAACAGGAAGTGAACCAATCACAGGGAAGAAGAAAGTGATAAATTACGGGCAGGTTGGTAGGTGGCCGACCAAAGATTGCCTTGAGCTCTGTCATCTGATGGATTTCGGGTGGAAAAATGCACGTAGGTTAACTCTTCAAATGGACCTGAAATATTATGGATCAGTGGCCTATTCACTCTTTGGGTAAGTTGACGAGTTCTTTTAGGAAATCCCCCATCCTACAGATTTCAGGCAGAAAATTGCACGAAAGATAATTCTTCAAACGAGCCCAAAAAATTATTGTACGATGGCTTATTTATGCTTCGGGTCCATAAGTAAGGTTAAAGCGTGGGTAAGTTGTCGTGATCTCCTTGGAACTCCTTCATCTTATGGATTTCGGGTGGATAAACTGCATGAATGTTAATTCTTCATTCGAACCCGAAAAAGTATAGTGTGGTGGCTTATGCTTCTCTTCAGGTCCGTAGGAAAGGATATAGTATGGACAAGGTGTCTGCCTGAAATCAACTTATGATTGTTGGATCGCACGAGCGGTGGATTGCATGGTCATCGGGATTAAAATTTTATCCAAGGTTAACGATGGTGCTTGGGTCACTTGTGACAGTTTTGTGGGCCTTCCAATTTGTGGGCCCTCGTCACCAAGGGCTTTCTGGTTTTTTTGTTGCACGAGAGTTGAGTAATTTTGTATCTTTCTACTTCTCCTTCCAGTTCGATTAGTAGGTCTCCAGTGCGCTAGTTATCTAGAGCAATGCCATGAGGGCAGTCAGACGATGGGTGTTATTTTGGATTCTCTGCACTCTATGTTGGGAGAAATGTTTTTTTGACAGTTCTTTTGTAGTCTTGTTGGAGTTATGTTCGGGGTTTTACTATCTGTCGAATTTTCACAGAGATGATGTTGCCATGCTTAGCGTCGGTAAAAAAGTGTACATTATGTATTATTTTAGATTAATGGAAAGTTCCACTCTTACTTGATAAAAAAAAATAACTTGCACAATGAACTAGTAAATAAAATCGCACATAAAAATAATACACAGAAAGAAAAGAAAGAAATACATATTATTGAATAAAATCCTCACAATCACAATGAACAACATTATTGTAGCAAGTACATGACGGCTTTGAAAAAATTAAGTATTCATCTTTGATGCACCACCATCCTTCAATTTGCCCAAAAGTCCTTGGAACAATCTTCTACCTCTTCTTTTGAATGTCTCGAAGTTCATTTTATTTTTAGTTTTGGTAACTTCCAAACAAAATTACATTGATAATTATTTTGATTAAATATAATACATATTTCATTATTTTAATAAATCCCCGCTTCAATTCTCCACATTAAAATACTTTGAATAATATTCCTCAATTAAAAAATAAATATAAATTAATTCTCTAACATAAAATATTATAATAAATGAAATTAAAATATAACCCACCCTTTCATAATGTTCCCCTCATTATCTCACAGACATTATTAAAGAAATTTAGTTTTCAGCTTAGGTGAGAATCAATAAAATTTTCATAAAATATGTATTTAACATGCACTTATTTTTCAGAAGCGCAAGATGAAATAAAAAATAAAAAATTGAATAAATTGAATGTGATTTTCACTTTTAAATGCTTGCATTTCTACAAAATCTTTGGTGAAATCTCAAGGCTCCTCCCATAATCCTCCACAATCTTCATTCACTCATTACAAACAAAATTATAAATTCAAAATAAAATCAATTTGAAATATATATACGTTTTCAATTAAAATAAAATTTTAATTATAAATTTCAAATTTTATTTAAATGTAGATTTCAAATAATTTTTGAGCAACTTAGAAAATAAAATATCAATAATGCATAATAAAATATAAATTAAGTTTTAAATAATATTATATTATATGATTAGAATTTTTAATAAATAAATACATATATTTTTTAATTAAGTATATATAGACGAGAATGTAATTGCCAAGCTAAAGAGCAATGAGTGGTGGTCGAAATATATTAAGTGTAACATCGGAGTTAAACAAGGTTTCCCCCTCTCTCCTACCCTATTTGGTATTTACATAGACAAGATCGAAGGCTATCTAGAGGAAGCAGGTTGTGATGGCACGATCTTAGCTGCGATAGTCATCATCCTTCTTCTCTATGCTGATGATATTGTTCTTCTCGCAATGTGCCCATCTGATCTTGATAAGCAACTCAGGGTTCTTAAGGATTTCTGCTCTACCATGGGTATGACTGTTAATACTGACAAAACAAAAGTTATGATTATCAAATCCAAGAAGGAGACTTACGCTAATTTTATGTATGACAATAATAACTTGGAGGAAGTGTATTCTTACAAGTACCTAGGAATTGATATTCATCACAAGCTCAACTGGAACCATAGCATTGAGAAAAGGAATAATGGGCGGTGGAAAGCTTATTTTGGTCTTGAAAATAATTGTAAAACTGCAAACTTAGTAATGTGGGATAAAAAGAAGTTCCTCTTCGAAACTTTAGTCACTCCTGTTATCATCTATGCTTGTGAGGTTTGGGGTTGCAGCATCTCTAGAGAATCGTGGAGAAAGATTGAGCAAATCTAGAAGCGGTTTATAACGTATAACCTGAAAATTAAAAGTAATACACCCTATCCTATTCTCCTTATAGAAGCAGGTCTTTCCCCTATTGAGAGCCTAGCTATGAATCGGTTTCTGTTGTACAAGCACAAACTCAATAACATTGGTGATCATAGACTTCCTAAACTAGCATTAAATTCTAGCCAAAACCACCTAAGGCTCAAACGAGGGTGGCATAAAGACACAAGGGCCTGGTTAAGCTATTGGGAGATCAACGAGAATGATGCATTACAAAACATTAATAACATTAAAGATATTGTTACTTCTAAGTTCAAAGAAAAAATGTGGTGTGAAAAACATTTAGCAGCTAAAAGAAAATTAAGTTATTATAAGAAGGTCATCAATCCCATCCTAGAAGATCAAAAGTATCTCTCTATTTTAACTATCTCAAATAAGAAAATTAATATAGCAAAGATTAGAACAAATACTCATGATCTCCATAGTGAAACAGGTCGTTAGGCAGTTCCTAAAACGCCATGGATGGAAAGGATCTGCTATCTATGTGAGAATAGGAACATCGAGGATGACAACCACTTCCTCTTAGAGTGCCCCGCGTACAACCACATTAGATCTCAGTTTCACAATCTTTGTTACAAAACTGACCTTCCTAGCCTTTTACAATGTCAAAATTATAGCGAGCTTGGGAGGCTTCTCTCCAAGCTTTTTGAGCATAGGAATAAAATCTTAAAAAATCAACAATAATAATTGTTTCTTTAGGTCCGTACACCAAATGTTTGGTGTCACACGAACGTTAACACATCAATCAATTATATTATATATATTATATATATATATATATATTTATATAATATATCTATTATATATATAAAAATTTAATATATGTATTGAATTCATTTGAAATCCTTTTAAACGTAATTTACACCCTCATTGGGTCTACGTAGGATAGAGGAACAAATAATAATCGAAACCTGAATGGTCTTTAATATAAAGATTGATAAGTTAGTTCTTTTTCGATGTTCATTTGGAGATTCAAAGGTATTTGAAATGTTTTGATATGCCCGTAGCTTCCCCCGTGCCTTATTACTTAATTAAAAATCTTAAAGATTTTTAATTATTTTCCTTTTAGAGTTTTATGAAACGTGAGTGAGTTTGGATGAGGGGCAGAAGTAAGTTTGTAATATTTTATTTATTAAATGTTTTTTATTTTTATTTTTTTTAATTTATATTATTTTAATTTGATATTATATTTTAATTCAGTTAATTTGTTTAATATTTAATTCATAATTATAAATTTATATTTAATATTTAGTTTATTATGTTTATTTAATATTTTTAATTATCATTTGTTTGATTTTTGTAATTATTTAATTATAATGGTTATTAAATAATATTTATAACTTACGGTTAGAATGTGTGATTCTATGTAAAAAAAATTGGTTTGAGATTAGAATTTTAAATTTTCATTTAATGGAATAATAATTTATGTACACGTTATAATTATTATTATAATAATTAATTTAATTTTTGGTTAGATAAGGTAAATAAGAAAATTTAAGTGATTTTTTATCATGAGAATATGAGAGAAGTTACAAGGAAAAACTGAGAGAATGAGTAACATCTAATTGGGGTCAAATTCACAACAATATTTGGCTCCAATTGGGATGTTGTTCTCCTGCAAATAATCAATAACATAGACTAGAAGCGTTGATATTGGCATGGAGTCGAAAAAGGAAACTAAAGAGACAAAAAGTAATAAAATGAAAATATTGTGCATCTTAAAGGCTCAGTCAATTGACAAAAATAATTAAAAAGGAATGAATCTAAGGCCCGAGGACGCATAGATTAACACATTCAATGATTATTTATAAGCAATATTTTTACCACCTAGCATTTTAGTTGTTATACTTGTGTTTTGCTATTTCTTGATGATTGTTACCTGTATATTGTATTACAATTTTTTCTTTTATGGGTTGTTACTTTATAAGGAGGCAATAACATATATTTGAAATTTGAACTTAAAAATAACAAATTTGTGACTTTGGAATTATATGCCCAACTATTTAATTTTCTGCTCCATTTAATGATACATCCCTATTTCATTTTTGTGACTAAACTTTGTAGAGTTTGTTTGGATTCTTCTTTTGTTTCCTTTCACTTCGAAGTTGTACTATAAATGAATGGGCTTTAAACTAGGATTTATACACATGTCCCTCATCTAGCCATTGTAGGATTCAAGGTGTTGATGATAGAAGCAACTTTATTTCAATTCATAAATAGGGACTCAATGGTTGGGCAATGGAATTTTCTTTAAATTTGTTTAACCCACTAGCTCAATGTCTAGATAGCATCATGGAAGAGACAAGAGTAGGAGGAAGGATCCTAGGTAACTCAATGTCACTTTCATAGCATTAATTCTAAAGAAGAGCAATCCATAATCTTTCGTGGAGTTCCACACTATATCTTTATGTAACTTCCTCTGCAAGTTGGATTAAAAAATTCTAGTTTACTATTTGAAGGAACAATTTTTAAAAGGTATTTCTAAATAATAGTTTGGATTCTTGACAAATAGATAGATCATTTATGTCATTGGATAAACAAAGGAATAACTACATAGTATGAATGTCAAGAAGCTTCTAGGGTTAGTGCTGAAATTGGATCTTGTTAAACTTAATGATAGAGTTAATTCAGACTTCTTGAGACTAGTTTTACTACAAATTGGTCTACCTCTCAATATTACTAATTGGATAATGGGATATGTCACCTTAGAAATGTTTGTGGTATTGGTCAATGGCATACTAGCTCAGGTTCTTAAAGCTTCTAGAGGAATTCAATAAGGATATCCACTTTTACCTTTTTTATTCCTATTGGTGATAGAAGACCTAAGTCTTCTTCTCAACTAGGTGGCAAGGGAAGGGTGAATACAGGGTATACAAGTCTCCATGCTAATCAAACTCATACAACGGTTATTTTTTATGATGTTCTCTTATTTAGACATGTCTAGATTCAAAAATAGAGAAGTATTTGGGACATAATTCAATATATTGTGAAGCTATATGTATGGTAGTTTGTCATTCCAAGTCAATAATGTTAACCAATGGATTTCCTAGAAGTCTTCTTTTAAATTTAAAATTTTTTCTTCCTCTCCATTTTTTCCTTTAGATAAGGGAATCAAATATCTTGATTATAATTTAAAGGCTAACAATTATCGAGTTACAGATTGTCTTTGGATAGTAAAGAAAGTGGAATCTGAGATCAAGCATTGGTTCAATAGATGACTCTCTTTGGTGGGGGTGAATGCATGAATATGTGTTACATTTTTGGTCCAAATGTGGTGACGGAATTTCAAATTTTATTGAATTGAAGCCCCCAGAATTTAATAGGCATTGTGAATTTTGATTTGGAGTAAAATGACAATTTTTGGAGAATTATGTTGTTTTCCTAATGATATTTTTTGTAAAAAAAATTAGTGTTGTATAATCTATCAATTTTCCATTAAATGGAAAGTTTTTCCTTGCAGATTTTGCACATCTTAAGAAGTATGTGTGTGTTCACGTAGCATAACGTATTATAAAATGTTTGTGTGTATGTGTGTATGTGTGTGTGTGGCTGTGCTGTGTCTATCTATCTATATATTATATATTATATATATATATATAATCATGATCTACACAAAGAGAACTAAGTTTTCCATATTAAAAAATTAGTTTTTATGAAAAATGATATTTTTTTATTATTTTTTGGAAGTTGGTGATGCAATATTTCAATTGCGTTTTGCATACCCATGTGTTCACATAAGATTTTTTCAACTATTTAAATAAATTGAAAAACCAAGGGTACCTTTTTGAAGAGGACCCATGAACGAAGATAAAAATATTTTTTGAAAGTTTTTTGTTGTGTATATCTTATGTTATTGATTTTTTATCTAGCCCCTTTGAAACTGTCCAAAAAAATTTCAATAATTATGTTTAAAAGAAATTATATGAAAAATTTCATATGACTTCGAAAGTGTCAAACTCATTTGCCATTGGATAGAGGATTCTTTCTTGAATCCAACATGATGAATCCGCCACATAAGGACAAATTCTGTCGTAAATCCATGAGAGTACAAAATTGTGTTGTAGAGAAATCTATGGAAGGGGAGCTAAAACTCTATTTTTTAGACCCTCGGTAGCTTGATTAAGCATTTTGTTGGCATTATGACGCATGTGTTGTCCTTGATGGAAAAGCAATTGTAATTGAACAAGTATATGGTAACGAGATGAATCCACAGGTTAGCTCAGAGGTGACAGAGTGATGGAACAAAATAAAATAATGATGGGACAAAGGTTTATAGATCAGAATCATAAGTTTGATAAAGGTGAATATTTGAAGATATTTACATGGGTTCATGAGGGCAACATCACATATACACACATGTAGAAAGAATAAAAGTTGTGTAAATTATAGCGCACTAATTTAATTATACCAAGGGTATTTACCATGGTATTATCCCACAATATTGAGCACAGTAACGGTTGCTTGATCCCATCCAAGATTACCATCAGCACTAGCATAGTTTTGACTCATGGTATTGGCTAAGGCTCTAACTATATAAGGAGGTGAAGATCAAAGTGCTAAGTGTGCATGTGAAAGGACTTTTGATGAATACTTCAATCTGAAGTATATTTGCATTGTAAGGTCCATAGTTGACACATAGATATGAAATAATTATGCACCGATGAATATAATGATGGATCAGGATCATGAGACTTGAAATGACTTTCCATTGTATCACCTTTTCATGGATTAACTAGATCTAAGTATTGAAGCATGTTTTTATCTCTGAATATTCTGATCTAGGTCTTTCTGAAGTTCTAAAGAGATGCACAAGTTTAGGTCAAAATTTGTAAATTTGTACGCAAGTTGGTCTCGGTAAAGTCGTGTATACAACAGGGTTTGTTTCTTCAAAGTTGCATACATAAAGGAATGCATTATGTTCAAAAATGACTTATCAACCTGACTAGTGTTGCTATATCTCTATTTTCTATCAATGATGTCCTCATGTTTATTTGGGTTGAGTGATAATGCCTAAAGTAGAATTCATTGAATGATGAAGTTGAATTTGATTACATATTGATTGGTTGAGAAGATTATTGGTGCGGCTAACTGTATGAAGGTTTTGTAAGCTAACAAAATATTTCAGAATAACTTCGGTCAACTCTGTGTTTGATTCAAAATTAAAAGTTTTTATTATATTGAGATTTGTACATAGGTTTCTCTATAGAAAAGTGCATATACATGTGGGTTGCCTTAAGTGAAGTTACATATCCATGTTGGCATATGAATTATCAAGGTTGTAGTTGATTCTGTGTTGATGCAGTGTTTTGAGTTCAGTCATGTGTTCTAGTTATAGTGATCTCCTTGTTGTGTTTGAATTAAGTTGGTGCATTCTTCAGTTTTTTTTTTTTTTCTCGGTAAAACTAACTATTCTATTATAATGAATTTACAGAAAATATTACAAGCAGTAAGACAGTACTTCCATGGCCACCAGTGGCACATTGGGTATCCTGGAATTGACACAAAAGCTCCCTCGCAGGGGCAGCACCGACAAAATTATCTAATTCCCCCAAAAAGTGACAGAGGCCGAGGCCAATTCTACTTGACTTTCAACATAGCATGACGGCCCATGCAGGGGCTCCCTTCAAAATCCGACTGTAAGTCGCCATACACAGGATAGACTGAAAATAAGCATGTAGAACAGACTAAATGGCAGAGATATGCCCAGAAGAAAAAATGCCTGTGAACATACAAAGTGACCTTAGTCTTGGACTCGAGCAGAAAGAAAAAGGTGAGAGCAGGAGCGTGCGCCAGGGGCTCAGTCGTCACCGCGAGCTTTGTCGCCCAGACCATCGCCGCCAAGACCTTCGCCACCGAGACCTTCGCCACCGAGACCATTGCTGTCGAGACCTTCGCCACCAAGACCTTTGTCATCAAGACCATCACCGCCGAGATTCCCATCACCAGGACCTGTTTCCTCCACAATGGTGCACCATCCCAGGCCCTCCGGGACTCCTTCCCACATGGCAGCCCACCTATCCTTTGCTGTGTCTTTAGGTCCCTGCTCCTGAGGATGCGAGGGGGCATCCATAATCTCCTTCCCTTAAGAAATTTGTGGGTGCAGAGCTGGGCTTTCCATGCCAAAGCCTTCTGTGGGTGGATCCCCCGTTCCGGGAGGTGTCCCACTATCATTTCCCTCAGGAGCTGCAGTGAAGAGAACTGAGATGTGTGCATTAATACCTTCGTCACTTTTGGAGCTGCCCAGAGTGAACACGATCGAACCAAACGCTGGAAGAGCTGGCTCTCCCTCGCTAGAGCTGCCCACCTCCATGAATTGCCCAATTTGGAGGGGCCGAGCCCTTGCCCGCCTGTGGCAATAACAACACCAGCAGTGGTGATGCTCGTTAACTGCCGGAGGGCGAGAGGATGAGCCTCTCCCAGAGCCTCTTCTGCAGGGTTGGCGCTCCCGTAGTCTCGCCATGAACCTGCCTCCGAATCCTCTGAGAACCTACGATGAGTTTCGCAACCAGCAACCAGCCAGAATTCGCCACCCCTTTCTCCCAATTGGATCAAACTCAGAGAGACCAGAACCCGTATTGGAGCCTCGGAGAACCAGGAAGGCGGGTCGAAGTGGCAGTGTGACCGCCCTCCTCTGCGATAGCACCTTCTTGGAGAACCCCTTGTTGGAAATAATACTGAGAGGGGGGGGGGGGGAATCAGTATTATCACATTAATCAAACTTTTTCATTTCCATAACCAGATTCATATATGCTACTTCCACAACTTCTTATGATTAAGTTAATTGATCTTCAATGAGTGCATTAGAACATTATCAACCATATTATCAGTTAACAGATGCAATAACATAGAATAGATCATCACACATAAGGCACACACATGAACACCATGATATAAGGTGGAAACCCAATGCGGGAGAAAACCACCTGTTGCAAGTCATCTCAATCTTCTTCTTAATAAGAAAATCCTTTACAATGGTCTTGTACTGGTGCAGTCCTTTACCAGTACGCAGGCTGCAACCTGCAGAGAGCTACAACTCTCTCTCGTTTTCCAGTCTCTCCTGGAAGGGAGCTACAACCCACTATGCTCTTGTACTAGCCGATCCATTTACTAGTACGCAGGCTACTACCTGCTACAATGCTCCAAAGATTTCCTTTAG
>APFE030513125.1:0-11154 GCA_000404065.3 Pinus taeda
CCCATCTACCTACCCAACTATTTTGCCTAGCATTTTTTATTTCTTCTTGGTGGGTGCACTTGGACTTGCAAACCCCTTGTGTGCCTTTTCTTTTTCATTGGCTTTTTTGCATTTCCTTTCCTATCTAGCACTACCCTTATTTCTTCCAAGGCCCCAAATTAAGCAGTTGGGAACCTTAGTTTCTCTGCCTAACTACTGATCTGCCAAGATTTAGACAGTTTGGACAGATTTCTTTCTCTATTCTACAACATAAATTGAAAACATGGCATGACCCAGATTAGACTGTTGGGTCATCCATCAGAAATTTAATGGGCATGAAGGCATGTACACACCTTGTCTTTTCTTGCAAATATGGAACCTTTGTAGCAGCAAAGTAGAGCATATTTGGCACTTGAATTTGCCAATCATGAAATATGAAACCTATTGGTATAGGTAACCAACAGCCCTGATCATGAAAAATTTCCCTTGATGCCCCTACAATTCTTTTCTTCTTGCTCTCGGTAACACCATTTTGTTGATGGTTATGAGGTGTCTTTAACACTCGTTTAATCCCTTCCACTACACAGAAGTTCTTAAACTCATTGGATACATACTCATGACCATTATCACTCCTTAGAGCTTTAACCTTCTTGCCTGACTCTTTATCTACCAATGCTTTGAACTCACAAAACTTTGTGAATGTTTTCTCCTTTTTCTGCATGAAAAATATCCAGCATTTACAAGAATAGTCATAAAAAAATATAACATAATACCTGTGTTTGGCCATGGATGTTTTCGAGAATGTTCCACACACATCTGAATGGACTCTCTCTAGAATAGACTCTGCTCGACTGTCTCTGTCTCCAAAGGAATACTTGGTGTATGCTGACTCAACCGTACCTTTGGGAAGACCCATAGAGACCTACTGTAACATCTTTAAAGCCCCGTGATCCAAGTGGCTCATACGTCTGTGCCACAACTCACCAACGTCTCGGCATTGTATATTTTATGCTTTTGAACTCAAAGAAACACACACCTCTACCTCTAGCTTATAGATATTCTTAACTTGAATCCCTATCTTCTTTACTGGACCTATGGCTTTGTGTTGAAGGAATGCATTTCCTTTCGAGAAGATCACATCATAGCCTCTATCCTCAAAAATGGCAACTGATACTAAGTTCTTCTTCAGCTCGGGTACATACATAACATTCTTCAAGGTGAGTGGAGCCCCATGCTCCCTCTAAAAATAAATCTTGCCCAATCCAGTAACATTATACTTCTAGTCATCACCCATCTCGATATGCATCTAGATATTGTTCTCCTCCGAGTCACTAAATAACTCTTTGTCACCAATCATGTGGAATGAAGCTCCAAGTCTAAGTATCATACACTTCCTAACATTGATGACACCAAGTATGTAATGAGGGAAAAGTCCAATTCGAATTGAGAGGCCAAAGCCTCACCTGTCACTCATCCTTAGAACTTCTCCTTGGACTTCTTGAGTGGGAAATTTGTAAAAAAATGTCCCATCTTGTGACAATGAAAGCATTTAACTTTTGTCATGTCTTTCTTCTTACCTCCATGATAAGAATTTGATTTGGAATGGGAATTTTTCCCTTTGCCCTTCCTTGCCTTAATCACTAAGTCACAATTCTCTTCATCATCAGTCTTTAATGAAGATCCATCCCTGGTGTTCCTCCTGATCTCATCCTGCATAAAATCTGACCATAGTCATTCCCAATCTGGCAACTTCTCCCAACCATTGACAGAGTCCTTATAATTATGCCAAATCTTTGGGAGTTCAAGAAGAGCAAGGCTCACCATATATTCCTCGACAACCATGATTCCAACACTTCCAAGTTCATCCCAACATTAAGTGAAATTAGTCAAGTATTTTGGAATGGTCTCGCCTTTCTTCATTTTGATTTTTCGAAGTTTATCCTTCAGTGCCAACTTCCTTTGATCATTGATATTCTGATACAGGTCATTCAATGTTTTCCACATAGCATGAGGAGTTTCTTTCCCATGGAGACTCGAGACAATGTGGTCTCAAATCCCTCAAGGATTACCCGCCTTGTCTTCGCCACACACTTCTTCCATTCATCCATGTTTTGTGCATCAGTGGTCGTTGGCTTAGGAATTTCCTCTTCAACAAATTCCTTCAATCCATTGTCCTCCAGCACAGCTACATCATGTATCTCCAGGATATAAAATTTGAGTTTCCTTCCAAGGCATACTCGAGCCTTAACCCATAGAACTCCATCTGTCGATCCTAAAGTATGTATTGCAAATTTGACTTTCACCTATAACCCAAAAACTCAAAACTTTGAAATCTCCTCTAGTATACTATTCTCAGCTCTGATACCATGTATATTTTCTTGTAGATTCACAAGCTCTTGCAATGTACTAAAGCAAGAGACACAAATCTACTTCTACTCTTTACAATGAGAGCACATAAAGATCGAGAAAAAAATTAATCAATAGAGGAAGCGAATCAAATACACATAACAAAATAAATATCTAGTGAAAGCCACAACTCAAAACTCAACTATTTGTATATTGGAAAATCAAGATGAGATTACAATTCTTGTTCACACAAGAACAATCCCAACACTCAGTAAAATTAATCTCCAACCCACAAGAAAGCACTATGCAACACTTAGCCAATTCACCAGCTCTCCAAGTCCCTATTTGCTTGCGCAAATCCTATGACTAATTAACCCATATTAAGAGGAATTCAGTGCACTCAAAACTGCACAATCCTTTGAAGGATTAGTTCCTAATTACATGCACTATCATTGCAACTCAGAAAAATCTAAAACAAATAGTACATTGTCCCTGCACTCTAGTCTCAACTAGGTCTTTTTTAGAATCGACATGCATGAGTTTCTGATGAGGAAATATTCATTTAAATAGACTAGCACTAATTGAGTTCACTAATGCATCAACTATTGTTAACTCACTATTCATTCCTCAAACAGTTTGAAACTAATTTAACTAGACTTAACTCAATAAATTGAGTTAACTAATTACCACTCATACTTAACTCATCTTGGACCCCTATAATATAAGGAGAACATATACATGGCTTCAGAAAGACTTCCAACTCTAAATTCCTAAGCTAATTAAGTTTAATAAACTTAATTAACTATTTACAAGTTGCTATGCGAATAGAATTCGATTTTAATTCACAGTGTAATTCAAGGAAAAATTAAAATGGAAATTCTTGTTGTCATTTTGAACAGGTAGTGGTGGAAGTAGTGGAGCTAGTGATTGCACCCAAATAAATTATCATAAAATGATCCAAACTACCCTATGTCCTTCAATAGTCAAATCCCCTTAATTGCAATGGTTGGAATAAAATTATCTAGCTTAACCCCATCTCATTCACCTTTTTTAAACTAAAATTGTATTAATGTCATTGGTTATAAATTAGTAAAATGATTTAACCCACCACATGTTGATAAATATTTTAAAGTCAAATCTTATTAATTGCACTCATTTGAATAAAATGATGTAATCTAGCCCAAGCAATTCAATTTTTTAAAATGAGATCTTATTAATATTATTAGTTTTAAAGGGTTTCATAAAGAAAATCTAACCATTTTAAAAGTTTGTATGGATCAAACCAAATAATAATCTTGATAATTTCATAATTATTTTAAATTAAAATTTCTCCCATCACAAAAAACTCTTATCCCAAAAAAATTATCAAAATATTAATCAATAAAACCATAAACCCATTTCCTTCCATTTTTGAAAAATGGAATCCTATGAACGTCATTAGTATTAGACAATGGTGTGCCCAAGCTCAAAGTGTTATTATGAACTAAAATCCCCCTATCACGAATAGTCTTAAACACCTACAAATCATTATAGTTGAGATTGGTAGATGTAATGTAAGAAAGTTTGTCAATATATTTAAGTGTCAACAAAGATATATATATGTGTAGGGTTGATATGTTTTAATTAATAGTCAAATTAAAACATATATAAATATAATATATAAAATATAAATTTTAGCTCAAAGGTCATATTAATTTTTAAAAAGAAAATTTAACAAACTAAAATTAATAAATTGGATAAATACAAATTACGAAACAATGTGCTCTAACAAAGCCATGGGGAAAAACTAATATATTAAATAAATACAAAGTATACAATGAAATCCAACTAATAAAAATGAATGATTCAATAAGCTATAGACCCAAGTAACATTTATATATAATATTTAATTTAATAAAAATTCAAAATCACATTTTAATAACATTTTAAAAGCCAATTATGATTAATAAAAAATATATAATATTAATGTAGGGTAGTTAAATTTGATCATCAAAATTTAACATAATAATTAATTTATTATACAATTTATCTGTGGGTCCAAAAAAATAATTAATATAAAATATATCTATATATATTAATGATATAATAATTTCAAATACGTGTAGATGAAAGACCCATTAAACACATTAGCAATAGTTATAGTAAATAATTATATGAAAATGTCCATTTATAACTAAAATTAAAAAATTATCAATAAATAAATCAAGTTAGTGAAGGGGTATTCAGGGGATATTTTAGGATGCATAATCCATTTATGCATTCAAAAATAAATTTTAAACAACAAAAAATCACAATTTTGCTAGAAATTATATTTTGAGATTCGAGGCTAAAAAAACGATTTCGTTTGTTAGTTAGTCTACAATAAATTAAGTTTAAGATAATAACTAATTTTTTATTAGTTAACAAGCTTAAATTTAAACCATTAAAAACTAATAATTTAAAGAAATAGTAAATCAATATTTATTATTAATAATCATAAGTATTAGTTTTTTAATTTAATTTTGGATATTAAATTTTAATTTAATTTTGTTTTGATTTAATTTGACTGAGTCAAAATGTTAAAAATTACAACATCCCTCCCTTACTAGGTTACTAGGTTACGTTGGAGAGTTTTTAAATTTCATTTTATTTTTAGTCAAAATGTTTAACAAGATAGGACATTACAACATCTCTTCCATATTGTGTTGGAGAGTGCTTCTTTGGGCGATAAAATTGGTCATTTTTTATTAGGCTGGTCTACAACCAAGTATGCTAGAGATATGTACTAAAATACGATAGAGATGTGTAACTTAATGTAACATTTTAACATTTTAACTTGTGAAAATGAAATAAAAATATCAAAACAAAAAATAACCCTATAAAAATTAAATAATAAAAAAATAAAATGACCCTTGGTATTCACCCATGGTATTAATGTGGAGTATAACCTATTTAAGGGGGAGATTAAATTAGCCTAGATCCAGCTTAGTTTGATAATATAATTAGATACATAATTAGTTGTAGAAAATGGTAATGATAGTGAGCTATAAATATATAACTTTTATGGACATGTTTGCCCTATGCCTTTTTCTATGTTTTGTTTCGTTGAATGGATGAATGCATAATGTGTATATATGCGTATAAGCTTCATAGTTTCCTACTTAAGTGTTATATTTTCTTAGTTCTAAATCAAAGTTTGAATTGTTGTATTGTTGAGGTTTGTTCAAGGTGATTATGCTTTTAATAAAATATGCCCTCCAATTTTACAAAGTTGATTCGCTAGAAGTTGTAGATACATTTTAATAAAATATACCCTCCAATTTTACTAGAAATTGTAGACGCATTTTAATAAAATCTACCGTCCAATTTTACAGAGTTGATTCACTCAATCCACCCTCCAATTTTACAGAGTTGATTCACTCGAGGTTATAGATGCATGTGGCCTGATTTACTCATGGCACTCACAGAGACTATTCCCTATTCAGAAAGGTGTTTTAGGAACAATAGGGTTAAGCATAAATGCATAGTTGTTGTAGATGCACGTGGCCTCCATAAATGGCTTGATTTACTCATGGCACTCACGGAGACTATTCCGCTATTAGAAAGGTGTTTTAAGAAGAATAGAGTTAAGCATAAATGCATAGCTGTTGCGAATGCACGTGGCCTGTCATAAATGGCCTTGATGGAGACTATTCCACTATTCAGAAAGGTGTTTTAAGAAGAGTAGGGTTAAGCATAAATGCATAGCTGTTGTAGATGCACGTGGCGTGCTATAAATGGCATGATTTACTCATGGCACTCATGGAGACTATTCGGTGATTCAGAAAGGTGTTTTAAGAAGAGTAGGGTTAACCATAAATGCATATCTCTTGTAGATGCATGTGGCCTGCCATAAATGGCCAAGATTTCCCGTCAACTATTCCATTTTTGATTAAAAAAATCTTTATATTTGAGGTTCATAGTAAACTTAACTCATATGTAAAAATTTGATCCAAGTATGGTAGAAATATTGTAATGTTTAACATTTTGACTAGGTCAAAATAAAATTAATAAAAGAAAAAACTTAAAATCAATAATTAAACCCCACTAATCTATTTTAACTCTGGATCTACCAGATATAGAGAGGGATCAAATCTCTTTTCATTTTCAAATAAGTTTACAAATAAAAAACAATTGATACTCTTAAAACTTGGTAAATCAAGAATTAAAATAAGACAAAATTATTATTGTTAATTTGAAAAATTCTCATAAAAACAATTTCAACTTATTAAAAACCTGTATATATCAAATCAAAATAATAACTTTTTATAATTTCACAGAAAAGGGAAAAAGAAGATTAATAAAACTCACAAAACCCTAAACCCATTCCCTTCGTTTTTAAAAAATGGGAATCGTATGGGGTAAAAAGTCTCAACCGAACAATCCAACAATATTAGAAAATGGGGTGCCCTTTGCTCATTCATGCTATCGCTTTCTTTGCTCATTGGGCCCGACACTGCGTTTTGAATCTGAGCAATGTCGATGAAAACCCTGGTCGAGATGATTCAGATTCGGATTTATGATGAAGAGGCACTGCGGAGTAATTATAGTCATCCTATTGACGACGGTACATCATGCAACAGCCAGATTCACCACGGTAGCTGCTGCGACACCACAAGAATTCATGATCCAACGGAAGAAGTCCCATCCCAACCCGATGATACCCAAATCAAGAAGCGGCGATCGGATGCGGGGATCGAATATAATGTCTCTGAATTTGGATACGAAAGAGTGGATGGTGTGTGATGGAGATAACCAAGCCTGGAGGTTGTCCGATGGAAACGCACAACACCGCCAGACCGTGTTGAGATTTTGCACACCGTGATGAGATGAGCCGGATGATGTACTTAGAATATGAACCACTATAAGTGCGCTTGTTACTTTGGGAGGTGGAGGAATTGCCTGGATAGTAGGTGAATGCGGTTAAGACGGTAGGTGAAGGAAGGACTGAAGGTGATCCAATAGCCTTCCAACATGACATCGACATGACGCACGTGGAAGCCCCTTCATCAATAACGGTTCGAAAAATGTTAATTTTCCAGTATGTATACTTTATTTGAAAAGCCATGTGATGAGGGAGTCGCTTTTTGACATTTAACATGTCAAAAGTGAGCACTAAAGAATTAGTTGGATCGACTGCCCCAATCGCAGAAAGTAAAGCACTTCTCTAAGCCGAACATGACTGGAGAACCTCTAAAGCGGACATAGCGCACAGACTCTGAGCCAGATCCTCCACAATGGAGTAATTCTAGGCGGCCCTAACATTAGGATTAATCGTCACACGTTTAGCGGAACCTTTCGGTATCCGTGGTATAGTCTCGACAAGGGGTCGCTCGATATGAAGGTCAGTACCTCCGGGAACAGCCTTGTCCTTAGAAGTTTCAGCTTCACCATAATCACATGACTGAGTAGCCACATGGACGTTGGAACCCATCATGAAAACATTTGATGATTTTTCCCCTTCCTAGTTGCCCCCTGCAGAGGTTCCAGGGTTTGAACTCGTGCCAGCAAGAAGTTGTTGCCCTTGGGGAAAAGGGTTGGTCAACACAGCTTGGGAACTAGAAGTCCCTTGCTACCCTAACAAGCACTGAGCATCTTCAATCTTGGGGCAAAGATGAGTTAAATGGTCTCCACTGCACAACTTGCATGGAAACTTGACTTTCTTTTTCGACTCATTTCTACCTCCACCAGCATTATTGCCGGATTTATTTGCATCAGGATTCCCATCCTGGTTCTTTTTCTTACCTCGTCGTTTCTTTTTCCCATTGGAATTTTGACTTCCTTTGGGGTTATCAGATTGGACAACATTAATCGAAGAAGTTTGGGAAGCGGAAGGGTTAGACGATGTGAATTGGTTGTTAGAAGCAGTTTGTAAAGACAACTGTTGTAATTGTTCAACAAGTTCACCGTATTTGTGTCTACTGACCCAACAATACCATCTGCGTGGGGACCTGGCTTCCGCTTAGCTACATCAACCTTAGACCTAGGAGCATCTGGCAAGTATTTTTGTAGGATCCCAGACTGAGAGTAGAATAATTCTAATTGCTGGGCCCTAAAACTGGCTTGCTCCTCAGAATAGACCCCAGACATGGAGACATCCTTGGAGATCTCAGGTATCAATGACTTCAAGAACCACTCGAGATAGTTCTCCGGAGGGATTTCAGCTTTAATGAGCCTCTTTCTCCATCTCCATTCCTGAATTTGATCAGAAATGTGAGTTGCCCTATCCTGACAAAAAGTGGCCAGTAGTTCGGTTCCGGCATCATACCAGACAGGCAACTGAAAATGGTTCAAGAAAATATTGGCTAAGTCGGCGAATGATGTAAAGTTGCCCCCATGCAACTCTATATACCACTTGGCCACGTTACCAGTCAAGGTGCGTTGAAATAATCTCAACCTAACCAATTCATCGTTCAGGGAGTTCGATGAGCACCATAAGTGGAACGTGGTTACGTGGTCGCCCGGATCCTCACCACTCTTCCCTTCGAATTTTGGAATATATGAAGGGAGTTTAGTTGGGACCAGAGGCCAGGCCGGATTACACTTGATTGGGTCGTTAGTTAACTTAGTGAGGTCTGGCAAGTTCAACGTTGCCAGAAACGGAAGTCTAGGAGGAGCTTGGGGATTCCACCCTGACTGGGCGGCACTCCCAAAGCTATGAAAAGATTAGCCTAGATTTTGAAAGGAACCAGGCTGCCCAAAGTAACCAGTAGAACCCGCTGAGCCAAAAGGCAAGCCTTGTGACCTAGCAACACTCGGAGTTTGACCAACTCCAGCCGTATATCCACCATACCCAACAAAGTTTCCTCCTAAAGGATTGTAAGGAGTTGAAAACCCCTGATATGGATTCCAAGCCGCAGCTAGGGGAGGAATACTTTGGAATGAACTAACTGTAGTATATGGCCTATTCCCATATTGGTCGAAGAATGGATTCCTAGTTCTGGCACTACTAAGCCCAGGGTTATGCCAACCTTGGAAAGGATTGCTGCTTTGTCCTACCGAAGAAAAAGGCATAGATCCTATCGTAGGGTTGGAATGTGGTATATGAACACTTCCAAATGGAAAACCTTGGAACAAAGCCAACCCAATCATCATGGACGTGGCGGCCCCGAACGGAGCTGAAGGAATGCCTTGTGAATGGGCGCCAAATGGGAAGTATCTAGAACCAAAAGCATTGGTTTGGGAATTTCCACTCGTGGATGGAATGGATGTAGACCCAACAAAAGAAGTGCTAGCAAAAGATCCGAATAAAGAGATGGAAGGGATGGAAATAGTCCCACCCCCTTGTACAGATATGGGAGTCTATACAGTCGAAGCACTTGTAGAAGCCATGCTTCCAGTAGTGGTCATCGAAGGTAAGAGCGTAGCGTAACCTGGACTTGACGGTCTATGCGTCGGAGTCCCAACATATTGCAATACGTGTGGATGACTGGATGGTAGAGGAGAATTCGGAGCCGCTAACGACTCTGAAAGTTCTTCTACCTCAATATTATCCTCCACTTGTAAGCGAACTTGAGAAAGAACTGGAGTGTTCCTCTCTTGTTCTATGGAAGTACCAAGCCTTGCTTCAATACTAATGCCCCTGAGGGGAGGATCAATCCTCGATGTGTCAATTGTCGTGGGACGAAACCCACCAGTATTATTACCTTTGCGCCTTCTCGGAGAAGGCTCTAAACTCGGTGGTGAAAGACCACGAAGTCTTCGAGACCGTCTAGGAGATGGGTCAGCCACTTTGAATTTCTTGTTTAAAATCTAACTAAAGACTCAAAAAATTTAAAGCTAGGCCAACTAAGATCACAGAGCACCCACTATAAAATCCCTAAAGATACAGCCAGTCAAACAACTTTCAAGTATTTCCGCTCCGGATGATTAGGACCGGACACCAAAATACGAGAAAGTGAAAAATAAGGAGCCTTCCGAAGATAGTATGGGATGATGAGGGCCCAGGCCTATTAGCGAAGGTATCAGAGGAAGTTACGCTAACCTCCTAACAACAGTCTGCACCGGTGCAAGCCCCCAAGCTTCGCAAGGGTGCCCTCCAGTAGTGCTACTGAGAGTGATACAACGTCGACCTCAGGTGCCACGGGATTCCCCTCCACAGCCACCTATGTAGTTCCCTAGGAGAAGCAACTATGGATACCAACTCGTCGCATAAGGCACGTGGAACAATCGTGAGGTAAGTTCGGAGAAGTAGGAGAGGGGGTATCTCTCTTCCCTATCTTCACAGACCCTCGTGCTTAACGCCCAGATCCAGAGCTTTCCTGGTCTTCCTAACACTATTGAATTTTCTCTCGTTAATCAGACTCCTATGTTTGACATTTAATACGGCCTTGGAGAGTTAACTCTCCACTCACCTAATCAAAGGCCCAAAAATCCTAACACTTGTTGGTATATTTAACTTAAAAGAAAAAGTTCTAGTAAATTTTAGTTAGCGCTTGATTTTAAGGGCTGTTTTTTAAGTCAAGGGATGATGGAAGTGCAACTAGTGGTGTTTTTTTTTCGACGCAAAAGAAATTAATAAAACCTAACTATATGCATGTGCACTTTGTCATTGTTTTTCGATGAAGAGTAATTTCTATAGGGTTCGAAAGGAAACTTCTAATGAAATAAATTTTTCTTTTCTTTTCTTTAATTCACACTTCACACCCAAAAGTTAACAAAACTATTTATGCCTAAAGAGATGCAAATCTATCCTAATGCAACAACTAAATGCTTGATGCAGATTGAAAACAACTCTAAAACAAAAAATGAAAGTTGCTTTGCTTATCAAATTTTCTTTTGCCACTTACAATATCTAGATTGAATATGAGA
>APFE030513138.1:23899-48561 GCA_000404065.3 Pinus taeda
AGGGGCAGAGAGGTCATTTTTTGAGTGTTTTTGACCTCCTAGGGACTCAAAACTTGCCCAAACTTCTTGTCCATGCACCAGTAGTCATGATTTTTCATTCTGGATCAAAAAATGCAAACCATTTGTGATTTGGAGCTCCCAATCCTAAGCGCTGCGCCAGTGGATAAGTATTCAACTGTATATAAAATCATACATAGTAAAATAGTAAAGAAAAGGTATAACTATTAGTGAGATATAACACAACAATAACACAAAAGATAATAGTACCTGATATATCAGTGCTCTGCTCATAGGAAAAACAGTGTTGGTTCAACTTTCCTATTAAGATTATTCAAAAGGTACAATAGTGCAACTCTCTTAAGTCTTCTTTATAAAATTCAAAACCCCTTTCTAAAAGACATGAAAGGGTATTTCTAATAAAAGGATCAACTATAAAGATAACAAATACTTGAAATGTTGAGGAGGTTTAAACAAAGCATCCTTAAAATAAAACTAAAAGACAAAAATAGAGTCTATTGGAACAAATCATTAAGAATGAGAAGCCTGTTGTCCTTTCATTCGTTGCCTGAGCTCATATATATCTATCGTGGGCTTTAATTCTAGAGGATGAGTTGGGTTTAATCTCATATGTCCCACATAAATTGTGTCGAAGAGTGTTGGGGACATATAAGCAGTTGTATTGGTTACACACCATAACATAAGCCATTGGCTATGTGGTTTCACCAAGTATTGCCAATAATGTTCAAAAGTTAACTTGGCTAACTTTTTTATGTTATTCGCCTTCACCGTGGACCAATCCTGCCAGTGTTTCATTAGTGTTTTGACATCGGGAAATGAGTCTATAGGGCATTCTTGAATCAAATTAATGTTGAAAATATTCTCGCGAATGGTTTCGGTGAGGTTGTTTGCAACATCCCTTGCACTAAAGATGGCTACCTCTACCTGTTTCTTTTTCATATCCCAATCCCAAAAAAGAATTTCCTTTTGCGAATCCTGAATCCTTGGAGGATCGGCTGCTATGCCATCTGTGCTGTGCTGCCAAGAAATATAGTCAAAAAATATTTTCTTCAATGGCATCAAAGTATGGCCTCAGATCAGACAACTGATTCATAAGTGAATCACTTATCTTACACAGATCATTAACTATTGTTAACTTCTGGTAGAAAACAACTTATTTATGAGCCAAGAGAGTGTTGAGCTCCCCTGATTCTTTCTTGAAATATTCAAGCTTAGGATTATCTTTGAGTTGATCAATCCTGAGCTGGAGTTGTTACAGTTGGTCATTCTTCCTTTTGATGTCAGCTTCATGTTGAAACTTCATCTCATTAAAGCTTTTCTCTAGCTGGGTTACCTGTGCTTTCCATCCCTCATCAATACTTTGTTTTGCATTGAGTAGTTCCTTTTCTAATTGAAGGATATTGTCATCCTTCTCCTTGATCAACTAATGTAAGTTTGAGGCTTTATCCACGATGGCTGTAGCATATGATCCTGCGAACTGTGATAGACTTGTTAGATCATTGGCAGGGTCAGTTTGTCGATCTTTCCAAACAATATCCAAATGGAAAAGGAATGGTTTTCAAGTTCCCAACCAGGTGGTTATCCCCAATGTTGAGGTAATGACATTTTGAGCCCTCAACAAGTGGCAAGGGAACAATGAGGATAACCACTAAGAAAACTCCTACTTGATAAACAAGAAATTGGATGAGACACAAAGCCTTGAAACCATGTCCTAAAGACTACCAAATCATCCCCCAATTGCCACACCAGAGGACCAAATTTTAATAAATTGCCAAATTCACCACAATGCAAAGACATAACACACCAAATTCCCCAAAACCATAACAAACAGTGAAAGCTCAAGATACCCAAGCAAAGGATAAGAGAAATTCCAATGCCCAACGCACTCAGCTTCATCAACCAAGCAAAACCTGAAATAATTAAATAGAATTGCACTTCAACTAACTTACTGAAGCCCAAATTCATAGACTCAAAGTATTGTTAATACGTAAAATATATGCACCCAAATCAAACCCCTTGGTTATTACACACATATGTTGATAGAGCAATAATCCTCCCAATGTCATGTAGACCCAATAAGACAAACAAGCTACCAGTAACATAATTCAGTGTCTGCAAAGGGAGATTTGATAACTCTACAGCCACTGTCAAACTTTCCAGAATATAAGGAGTGAAAAGTATGGATGGGAGCTAAGATAAAATCCCAATCTCTTCTTCATGCAAGCGAGAAACAAGATGTTGCAACCCCAAATGGAACTAGATGAAGGAGGTCGAGGAAAAATCCTCACCTCCATTCCCACGTTGCACGTATCTCCATCACCCATTTCCATAACTGTGAATTTAAAATGACGAGAACTCTAGTTGGAATTCCCACACCCGTCAACTACCTTTTGCCACGTTGTAGCTAGATCAAGACGCCTATGAATAAGGCACAACTTCCAAAAAAACTCTGATTTCTCCCGCATTAACACCCAATTAAAAATACTTTATAGAACTTAAAATAATAATCTATATCCTGGATTTTAGACATCTGTGGTTTAAATCTTCTGAGTTAGTTACCGAAAACCCCACAATAATAACCATATTCTGTCAACGTTTCAAATCCCAACACGGATCCATCATCAGGACAATTTCTGAATGTTGATAGTAGAAGAGCTAAATGAGAGTTTTTAAATAGTTATAAAATGAGTTGTTTTGATTTAAGGAAGAGATGAAAGTCGATTGCTTATTACTTATTATTATCCATATTTTAAGGTTTTTTATTAAATTAATTTTTTATTTTAATTTCTATAATCTATTCTTTAATATTTAAAAATAAATAATAAATTAAAAATAATTTTAAATTATAAAATCATAAATAGTATTTTAAAAAGTCAATATCTCTTATACTAAATAGTATTTTAAAAGGTCAATATCCTTTATAATAATCGTGGAAACTACTTTTAATTAAATGACACTCTTACGATTTGTTTGGACAACTTTCTTAGAAGTGAAGAAAAGACCAAGACATTTAACGTATTTGTAGTTATATTGATGATAATTCAAAGTAATTAAATATCTACTTTTAATTAAATGATATTCTTGCAAATTGTTTTGACAACCTTTTTAAAAGCGAAGAAAAAGGCCAAAGACATTTAATATATTTGTATTTATGTTGATAATAATTTAAAGTAATTAAATGTTTATAAAATTATTAATTTAATTTATATGGATGTAATTTTAAGATTTAGATATAAAATGCAAAAATTAATATTTTTATAATTTATTAAAATTATTTTAATTAAAAAAATATATATTTATTTTCTTTTTTGACAATTCAATGGTTAAGAGCATGTGTTTCCTTGTAACAGATTACAGTCACCAGAAGGGGGGGTAGGACTATGTATTTGCCTTGTAGACATAGTAGACAATTGTTGTGTGGAGTGAGGTCCCTTGCTCACAAACAGAGGGTCTCATACACCAATTTGGCTGTCTGGCTTGGCTGAGACCTTATAAAAATAAGTATTAATTATTATTATTATTAATCAATAAAATTACTTTCTATTTATTATAATTATATCTATTATATATAGTATATTGTAAACTTTATTATTTAATCTATCATCTCAAATGTCTTGGTCTTTTCTTCAACTTCTAGAAAAGTTGTTGAAACGGATATATATTATATTATATATATTTATATACTATTTAATCTATATATAACTCTTCTTAGAGTGAAGAAAAACCAAAACATTTGAGATGATAATAGTATAAAAGTTCACAAAATTTAATAAATATATTCTTTGTTTTCATCTTTTCAGAAGATTGTTGATGATCATATATATATATATATTCATGATATTATATATAACTATAATATATATATTATATATAAGGATGATATTTTACAGCTTTCTTAAAAGTGAAGAAAATACCAAAAACATTTAAGATGATAATTTAAAGTAATAAAAAGTTCACAAAATTTAAAATTATTGGTTTAATTTATATTAATGCAATTTCAACTTTCTTAAAGGTGAAGAAAAGACCAAAGAAGGCATTTTGCGTATTTGTATTTATGTTAAAGTTATTGGTTTAATCTATATTGATGTGATTTCAAGATTTAGATGTAAACTACAAACAAAATTTGGTCATTTAGCATAAAAGCCATATTTTCTTTTACTTTTACTAAATATTTTTAGATATTTTTTACATTCAAAAAATAACTTTTTCCTTATTTTCATAAAATTTCTTTTGATTTTTTCCTATATATAATATATTAAAAATAATATTTTATTAATATTAAAAATAAAAAATTAATTTTGAAATTTGGTCTATGATTTAAAATAATTTAATGTATAAATGATACTAAAAATAATTAATTGTTTACCTTAATTATTGTACTAGCAAGTTGGATTTAATAAAATTTAATATATTTTTTTTGTTATAGGTTTTGGATAGATAGTGATCGAGTGGCTTCGTCTTTGTTAGGCACTTCCTTGACATGAAGTCATTGAGTTCAATTCCTCACCTCAATGAGGGTGATATATTGGACATAATGAAGATACGATGTTGCCAAGCTTACAAACATATATATATAATAACTTTGATTTTATATATACTAAACACTACTTCAATATTTATACATGTTTTTTTATTAAAAAAAAATTCTTAAGACAACAAAAAAATATTTAACAGGCACTCCTTGACATGAAGTCATGAGTTCAATTCCTCACCTCAATGAGGGTGATATATTGGACATAATGAAGATACGATGTTGCCAAGCTTACAAACATATATATATAATAACTTTGATTTTATATATACTAAACACTACTTCAATATTTATACATGTTTTTTTATTAAAAAAAAATTCTTAAGACAACAAAAAAAATAACGTACTTATATTATGTTAAAGATAATACTTTTAAAATTTGATTATGAAAAACCCAAAAACTTTAACATACTTGTGTTACTTATATTATGTCAAGGATAATACTTTTAAAATTTGGTTATGAAAAACCTAAAACCTTTAACAAACTTGTGTTTCTATGGAAGGTAATATATAAAAAACTTCGTTTCTTAATATATAAAAAAATTATAATCTTCATTAAAAATTGTTGTAATTTTATTTGATAAAAAAAAAAAGAAAATATATATATTATATTATAAGGGTTTGTATGGAAGAGAATTATAAATGTTAAGTCTTTATGTTATGTTGTTTATTTATTGTTATGTAAATATTTTGATACATAAATTACATAAATAATAACTTTATAATTATAATTATTTATATTAAAGTAGTCTAGATTCATTTTTGATTTGTATCTACTCAAACACTTAGAGGAATCAAATCTCTTAAGATTTAAATTTTATATATATGTGAAAAATATAATAGTTTATAATTATTAATATAATGATGATGGTGGTGGTGGTTAACATCCACTAAGACCAAATTGGTCTATTGGACCCATAATTTTCTTAGTTTTTAATTATCTGGCTCCTCGTCTTCCTTGGCGAGATTGGTGCTGTAACTTTCTTTTTTTTCTCCAAGGTCTTCCAACTTCCTTCATCTTGCATTTCCTTCAACTCTTCTGGTTCTTGGGACATTGGTGTCTTAGCTTCGCGATCCATTGTGTTCGTCCTTTTGAAGGTAGTCGGAGAAGAAGTTTGGTCTAGGAGATCTGCTTTGCTGTTAAATGAAGATTTATTTTGTGCGGTATTCGAATCCTCATCACTGTTGATTCTTGAGGGGTTGTCGAGTTCACTTTTTTGTTGTTGGGCGGGGCTTTCTCCCTGCTTGTCTTGAGAGTTGTTTCTTTTTTGCCCGATTTCTTGTGATTTAGAGTTTTCTCTAGAGTATTCTTCTTTGATGACAGTGTAGTGTTATTTTTGTGCTCCTTCCCACCATGTAGATCTGTGGTGGTTTTTTCTAGCAAAATTTTTCTCAGAGGCTTTTGGGCAATTTTTGGCTAGATGGCCTGTCTCAAAGAAAGATCGACATATGAAGAGGACACTTTCATAATCGAGTTTCTGGTTCCACACATAGTCTTTACTTGTTAGGTTTATTTCAGTTGGGAATCCGACGTTGAAGTCCATTTCCACACAGATGTGTGCATAGGTGGTTCTGGCATATTCCCCTGTTTCTGGGCACCTGCAGTAAAATTCCCCAATTGCATTTCCAATGGCTTTTAGTGAGGAGATGTTCCAGAGATGCAAGGGTAGACTTGGCAATTTCACCCAAACTGGTGCTGAGGTTATGACTCCTGTTGACGGATCAAATGATGGATTCCATGGCTTCATATATATATTCTAGTAAATAATTTTGATGTATATATGTGTGTTAGTTTGTATTAATATTATGAATTGATTATGTATTGTTAAATTTTGATTATAGTAATGTATTATTGAGTTATTTTGTTAGATTGATATTTATGATTATTAACATGATCTAGTTAAGCGTATCACAACAAATGGATAGTTAAATCGTTTATTTCATGGGAAATCATTTTCTTCCCCACACTTATTTCTCTTCCATATTTGTGTGCATAGAAATATGAATAAATGAGAAATGATTTTTTTAATAGATTAGACAGATTATTTACACTATATTTAAGAAATAGAGTTTGTTTGTGGTTTAGGAATCACAATAAATAATGAGGTAGAAGTGCTAGAAGTGTTCCAAAGGCCGAGTCACGCCTAGAGGACAAGGAGTAAAAAAGGCTACAATGGTTGGGGACTCAGTGATAAATTTATGAGCCATATGTCATAAGACCCCTCCTTAAAACATCAAACTCTCTAGACTCTGACAAAGGATCTTCTGGATAGTAATATAGTTTGATAAAATCAATTGTTTCCACATCATGAGAAGGAAAAATGCAGGTGGCCATTCACATGCTAGCCATGACACACAATTGCAAGAAGGTATGTATAGGCTAAATGGGTAATCAAATGACAAAAGTACCATCATAAAACTTCCATAATGTGTAAGCACACTATGGAAATTTCATCACTCATCAACATGTGGCTTTTCATGAAGGCAAGAAAAGAGAGAAAGTTAAGGCTCTTCCACCCCCCTCGAATTATCATATATATCTCCCATTGTTATAAACCCTTATGAAGTATATGATCGTAGAATTTCAAGCTACATGTGGGACTTCTCAAGATGTTACTGAATTATGATAGGTGCTACACTCAATCTATAGTAATGTGAGAAAGGCATTCATCAAAGGTGACCTTCATTAGTTATGGGCATTTCCTTCTTGGCCAAAATTATATTTAGCATTATTGGGCTTATATTTAGAGCTAGGTAAAAGAGGGCACACTACTATTGTCATAGCAAATGTTTCATGTTGTGTGAGCTTAAGGAAGCATAGTGAGGTTTAAAGAGTTGTGAAGGAGAGGTACTTTAGGCTCATTGTGGCATCATGAACTTGACGCCATGGTATAATCAGTGGAAATAAGGTTTTGAGTAGTGAAAACATGCAACAAATCATGCTAGAAGCCAATGTGCAATGAGAATAACAAGACACATTCTAAAACTAAGGGAATTGGAGGAGGAAGTAATTGGAGATGGAATCATAGTTGAAATCCCTGGAATTGTTGGTTATTTTCTTAGTAGCTCACCTTAAGTTTAGGAGTTGCACCCCCCTCAAGTAACAAAATATATTTATGGGACTCCTTGTTGAATTTTCCTTATACCCTAGATTTGGTTTATTTTTAGACTTGATCATAAGCACACTGAAGTTACTCAACTAAAAGCACTTTGCATAGCGGAAATATAACAACAATAAAATAAATTAACTACACAAATTTATATGGCCTAAATCTCGACTTTTATTGGTCCATTAATAAAGAGTCACCATGGTTCTTGTACCATGGATCATGGCCCTTCAGATCTATGATACAACTAGTATACATAGTATACAATTAGGGATTTATATATATTCCATAAAATCTATAATTTGCCTAACACAATATAGAAAAAAGTCTTGACTTACTTGTTGAAGGCAGTCCTTCGTCCTAGATCCTTTTAGTCCTCTTGTCCACTGCTCTTTTGGTTGTCCTTTGCCTCCAATATCACACAGAGAATAGCTCCTTTTGTCCTTTGTCTACATGTTGCTACAGACTCTCAATCTACTAGATATTCTTCTTCATATCATAGATCTAAATTTATTTTTTCATATTTGACCTTCCAACACTCAGATATGACTTTATTCTTGTAGATCTAGCCTTCCAACACTCGGATCTAACTTTCTTCTTGCTATTGCATCTCCTCTAAGTCATATCTACAACTAGTTCCTTTAGCCTCTCTCTCCATAAGTGAATGTCCTTCTCCACTTATGTGTCTATGATTCAAATGTGCCTTTCCTTAATTCCCTTTGGGGGTAGCAAGACCTTCGTGGCCCTCTTATAACTTATGATTAGGCCTACGTGACACCATTCTTATAATATTAAAACTCTTCGTGGTCACTTGTTAAAACAAAACTTCTATACTTTCAGTGGTGGCTTCACCTTAATCAACGCGCAGTCGATGCCATGTAAGCCCCTTCCAAAGAGGCCAATGCTATACAAAAGTTTGCTCGTAATTCCTCCATATTCACACCCACCAGGCTAGCCTACATTTAGACTCTACCATGTGAGCCTGCAACTTGAAGATCAATTCAAAAAAGTGTGATTACCAAAATCTGTCAGGAAGAGACCTCTAGGCGAAACCAGCTCAAGCCTCTGCTTAAACTCTTTAGGTCTCTTTTGATATCCCAAAGCAATGTAAAAGGACACTAGAAAAGTTCGTCAGAGTAAACCCTTTGGGTGGGACCCACCTGCTCACAACAACCCGACATATTTGATTTGTGCATTAAATAAAATCGTCAGGCGAGGTCCGTTGTCAATTGCCGACCTTTTTCAAATGATGAACCATTAGGCAATGGATCCCTATGGAGAATGAAATTGTTAAGTCCTTCGCATGTTCTATATAATGGTTTGGATATTCTATGTGCTATCCCTTTGTGCTCTTTTCAAATCCTCTTGACACCCTTGTGCGACCTATCAATAATTATACTAGGATCGCCATATCTATAGTTTGGTATAGTGAAGGGTTGTGATACACATATATTAAAGCAAAATATTACAAAAGGATTAGTTAATTAAAAAATAATGATGACCAGAAGGAGGATGGCGACGACGGAGTTGGTGCGACCACGCCCTGACACAGGGTAGGCCCTCTGTAGTACACCTGGGTCTTGGCCGTAGTTTAGGTCCCTCCCCCTGTAGCTCCTAATACGTAACCGGTCGGCGACCCCCATTCCTTTGCGTTCTTTCTTACCTCCCTGTGAAGTAGGAAAGTGTTCCCTCTGCGAATAGAGGCAACCCCTCTAGCCCTAGAGTGGACCTAGTCACAGCAAAACAAAACAACAATTGATTTCCTTAAATAGTCATCATTGGAGGCCTACCTCAAACTGGTGTTTGGTGAAGCTTCTGTTGCGCTTCTCCAGCTTCTATTTCCTTCTCCTTTAATGAGTAATTGACCTGAAACACCACAAGAAAACAACAGAGCACGTAATCGAGAACAACAATGATCTATTTACTTATAAAGTCAAGGAGTCATAAGCTATCAAGTAAATTGTACACAAGATATAGGAAATCGTTACTGCTCGTATTAAAAATAAATCAAGAGCAAAGCTTACAACCAGGCCTTGATGTCGCAAGCCTTCTCGGAGGGTCCAGTTGGTATGTTCCTTCAAGCATTCTCTCTCAAGAATGGGTCTCCCAAATGGATAATGTCTCTCTCTCACTAACAAGATCTAATGCAAGGCTAAGGCACTCCACAACCTCTCACCAATTTATCAGCAATTCCACACTTGTCAAACTCACACCAAAGCTATCAAATCTGCTTCAATCCAACTAGCAACCAGTAACTAGGAACTAGCTAATCATAACAATGGTGAGTGCTTTTATAGGAGGAGGAGCCTCCATAAAATGAGGGAGAGGGAGCTTATCCTCAAGGGAGGCTTAATAAAAGGTGGAACCACCATCCCATAGGAGGAAAGGCGAACCAATCTAACCCAACAACCAACCAGCTCTAGAATCACCCAGAAGGCCGATTGTTTGAACTAATTCGCCAAATCTAGATCGTCACAAGTCATAAACTAGGGCTTTGTGACGACATTGCAATGGAGAAATGCGTTTGGACCAATAATCGAAATAAACATCTAGAAGACTTGCGCCGAGCCCTAAAATTCAATTGTCACAAGAAACACATGTACCCCTGTGATGGCATCGCAACGATACAGTTCATAACAAGGAACCATCGCACTTTTTAAGGGTTTACGTGCGACAAGAGTGGGAAGATATGGACATATTTATCTAATCTATGACACAGCGGGGGTACTGAGATGAGGTCAGTGACAAATTACTGTGTAACAGATGCCCCCTAAAGCATGAAGCTCGAGAGAGTGGGAGGGGTGAAATGCTTTACGAAATCATAACCAAACTGGAACACCACCACGAAGGACCTGCAGGTGTAAGTACAACTAATATATTTGATAGTGAAACACATGTAGTTTAGGCATGGGCATAGCCATCCAAAAGACATATGAAACTTGGTCTGTGGTATCGACGCAGCCACCCAGTTGAGAAGACCATATATAATGACAAAGGTATGGTCGTAGCCATCCATGAAGACTCAGGTATGGTCACAGCCATCCAATCAAAGAGTCATGTATGTAATCACGAACCAATCCACACAAGCCGAACACATATAATCTTTGTCCAGGGTCTTGAAACCCTAACTGATCATAGTACAAGTTCTAACATGTGAACAAATGCGCTGAAGTTGAGCATGATAGAAAATTGCTTGATTACCGATCAATGATGGAAACCGTTAACAAGCACGAGAGAGACCACCGATAATGCCAATGGTTCTTAAGGTACTTCTAGTATAATCCACTAAGTGTGAAAAGTGATCTAAAGTCAAACACTCATGGAATCACCCAATCAAAGACCAATGATGAAAGTCTGTCATCAGGTGCGAAGAACTTGCCATTGAGGCATGCAAGCTCCAAGGTACTGAAAGGAATCTCTACATCGACTTCTTGGATAATGAGTTGATGTCGACAAGAGGCGATTTGTCACGGGAGGGCCATATTGTCTCCCCCATCAACGACACGAGACAAGGAACAAGTGGTAGATGGTGAAATAGAGCATCAAAGGAGGAGGTAAGGGCTTGAACTGCAGAAGGGTTATACTCTTGAACATATCATTGACACGACTCCGGAATGTGGCAGCATCGAGGGATCTGAAGTTTGATGGAGGCAACACGATTAGATGGAATGAGAAAAATGGCAACCCAAAACCCCGGAAGGCCAATGACGATGTGAGGAAATCCAAACCTGACGAGAAGCAGAAGTGTCGATGTTCAAGAGTGACTAGCTATCGTAGGTAACCAATGACTACTTCCAAATTTTCCTCCACCATTGCTGGCAAGTAACCCAATTATTTTTGAAAAATAAGCTTGAAGGGGATAGCATATGCTTGTAATATAAGTTCTACCTTCGGATGAATCCAACCTAGTGATAGTTTAACGAGCCCAAGGGAGGAGAAGCTCGAGTCTCATCATGGTGATGAGTCCAATGTCGTCAGAGTTTAACGAGTCTGACATAGGTAAAAATCAAAGTCTTTTTCATGTTTAGAGAGTTTGAAAAAGACACAGAAAAGAAAACTCTAGGGGGGGGGGGTCCTTTTTCATAAATTTGTGTCCCTCAAGCCTAAAAAAGTATAAAACAACACTCGAGAGAACCACTTGACCATTTCAATCAAGGAGTACTTTTCGTAACTAGTGTTCCCGATCTGAAAAAGTAGAAAAATGATCAGAGACACAACGTTTCATAACCAAAAACGAACTCGAAATGACAAAATCCCGACCATCTTTTCATTTTTAAACAGTCGGAAAAGAGTTGAAAGCGGACCACCTTTTTTATTCCATTTAACGAGTCAAAAAGGGAAAAAATACTCGGTGACCTTTTCATCTTTCACGAGTCAGAAAAGAGCTTGAAGGTGACTCATCCTGAGGAATGAGTGGTATAAAGGGTAGCAACTGGTTCCGTTAATGATGGAACTGCTCAAAACATGTAATGGTCAAGAGGCTGGCTAATAAAACCACTCATCGTTGTGGTTCCTCAGGAAAGGACAAACAATCAAGTGAAAGCATACGATCGGCCAAAGAGATGGTGGCAATGGAATGAAACAACCAAGGGTCATCTAGCAGAATTTAGCGGATAAAAATGGCAATCACGAGATGTAAATCGGGTATGGGTTCATTTTTTACACAAGCTTGAACCATGGAGAACTCTGCTTGGATTAGGTTTCATGTTTACACAAGCTTGAAACAAAAAACTATGCTTGTTATAAGTTCACATGCCCCCAGCATAATGATGCAAATCGAAGTAAATGCCCCCCAAGCTTCATTGCATTCAACGAGGTGGATGGAATGAAGGTTCACTATTGAGATCTTGGAAAGACTTGACTCAGATTTTACGAGATCTTAATCAAAGACTCAATTTGGAAAAGGGAGTTGTTTCATTTTTTAATGAGGTTGACATAGGAAAAGAACTATCCTCATAACCCTTGTTTCATTTTTTTAATGAGGTTGACACAAGATCAAGAACTTTCCTCAAGACTCCTTGTTTCATTTTTTAACCAGGTTGACACAAGAAAAGAACTCTCCTCACAAGTCCTTGATTCATTTTTTAACGAGCTTGAGAAAAGACAAGAAATTGTGCTCTATGATCCTTGTTTCATTTTTTAACGAGGTTGACACAAGATCAAAACTATCCTCGGGACCCCTTGGTTCATTTTTTAATGAGCTTGACACAAGACAAGGAACTATGCTCCATGATCCTTGTTTCATTTTTTAACAAGGTTGACACAAGATCAAACTATCCTCGAAACTCCTGTTCATAGGCCGTACGAAAACATGGCTCCCAAGAGATCATCACCGGACGGAAGAAACACGCTCCGAGAGGAACACATGTCATTAGACACCAATGACAGATCAGGTTCCAATGCCCCCAATACATGATGTACAAGACCATCTGCATGATCATCAATAGAGGCGGAGATGGAATGGGTAGCCACATAATTGACCTGTGGCAAGGAAGGTTCTACTTGCGAATAAGAACCAATGGGGGATGATGGTGGTACAGGGGCACCAAGTGACTAAAGAATGACAATTGATCAATAGTCACCATTCTTCCATCGTGCAGAAAACAAACCACATGGAAAAGTGAAGACACAAGAGCTCCCATGGCATAAATATAATCATGACCAAGGAGAAGACTGAAATCTAAAGCACCTTGGACAACCATTACATCTATATAGATGGTTTTGCCTCCCAAAGTAACAAGGAACTTTGGAAGGATCCCTAAAGGTTGACTGGTTCCTCCGTCAAATGCTAACAGATTCTGCGTGACCGACACAAGCTATGGGGATCCCAAAGCTTGCCAAGTAGTGAAAGGCATGAGGCTAACTGACGCACCTTCATCCAAGACAGTGTTAGGTACTGCCTTATCATAGGCATGTACTGTAATATGGAAAGGTAAGTAGGATGGAAGGCATAAAGCAGTCAAGTGATTCCAATCGAAGGAAATGACTGAACTACTTGGTGGGGGCACCATATGATTGTCCCCATGCTCTACAGGAACCGAAGAAGGACTCTCTGGATTAGCTGGGATAGGAGGGTCATTCTCAGACTCAAGGGAATTTGAAAAGATGAGAAGAACATGAGCAGTATAATCATGATGTTCTTCAGGAACAGAGTGGACCACTGGTGGTGAATCCAATTTGACACTCTTTCTGACCAATGGTTGGTCAGGAACAGGTTGACCACAACCAAGTTTGAGAAGAGAAGGGTCGACAAGAGAAGAATCTAAGTTAATCTCATTGTCAACTGGGAGAGGGTCTGAAGAGAGCCTCTGATAACCAATAGGAAGTTGGGGTGAAGAAGCTATAAGACTTTCCAAAACAGTGGAAGCTTTATCCATGAGTGGACAAAGGTGAAGGGGATGGTTGCCTTCACACAGTCTACAGGAGAATTGAATCTTCCCTTTCTTCTTACCGCTACCAATTGATAGGGTAGCATTGTCATGAGCTTCAGAGGATGATGAGGGATGAGCCGGATCATGAGACCAAACTTCTAAGATCATGGGAATTCCAGGAAAATCACGAAGAAGATGGTCACCCTTACACAACTTACAAGGAAACTTAACCTTCTGCGAAGGAGCAGAAGGTGTTTCAACCTGAGATGTACTCAGAGAAATAGTTACACGGGTGGCCTCATGCTTATCAGACTTCTTCTTCATCTTCTTCTTCTTATTCTTAGTCTCCTAGTTACTAGATGTGGAACGTTCACTAAGTGAAGTAGGAGATGAAGCTGAAGAAACAAGGGAAGAAGGCGTAGGCTCAACCTTGGAATCATCGTGTCATGATTTAGAAAAATGAGGGAGTGGAATAGGAGTCATGACACTTGGGACCACCGAGGTTGAAAACAGCCAAACAGGAAAACCGATGGTTAACCCAGGCAAAGACAATGTTGCCATGTATGGAGCACCAACATTTCCAAAAGAAGGAAACGGACCAGGGTTCCCATCTGGGGGAAGACCTTGACTAGTAGACTTGGGGAAAATGGCCATCGGAAAAACTTTGAAACACACTTGCAGTGTAACCAAGAACTCTAACCGTTTCCAGGAATATTTCGTGGGCAGTAAATTTTATGACACAGGAACAAAATTGGACCTTTTCATGTTTCAAGAGTCGAGAAAATGACAAAAATGTGACTCTATCTCTTTCAAGGTTTAATGAGCCTGAAAGGACAAGTGCTCAGATGATCCTGTTAAGAAATTTATTACATAACATAAATAATTACTAAGAGGAATAAATATAAAAATAACCAGCAACAACCATAAACACATAAACACAAATGTTTATCTGGGAAAAACCCAACCTAATAAGATCTTATTAGCATTGGCCAAAACCTTGGCCAATCCAACCAAGTGAGCCTTCACCGCTCACTTGCAGGGCTTGCATTACAATGAAGTCCTTCCAGGCTTTTATAAGCTCCATTACATATAATACCACGGGCAAAATACTATGGGTGCACAATACCATGTGCCCCAAAGCCATCACTGTTTAACCTGGTCAAATTTGACTCTATCCTGAGTCAAGTTTACCTAACAATTCCCCCCTTAAACTTAACTTGGGGTTCCTTAACTAACTCCAGCCAAACCTGCTAAGTGAGACAATCCCGCTCACTCTAGCTCTTACCCCCCTGAGAGTTTTTACCTGGGGTATTGTTAACCCGACATCCCCCCTATCACCTAGGTCTAACCCACACTTTACCGGTGATCACCGAGGGGTACACATGCCTTACCAGGTCTTACAGTAGTATGCCCATGCCTTACCAGGTCTTACAATAGTATGCCAATTTACATGCAATAATTTTGAATTCATTAATTTTTTTTTTGTTTATTGCTGCTGCGATTCTGATCCATCCTCTCTCAATTTGATTTTCTCAAAAACTTCTATCAAACCTCTCCAACTGTGAGCCTGATGAGAACCTCGTAGATTCTAGCATTTGTGGCCACACGTAGCAGAAAACGAACAATTTTCGAAGCCGCATGAACAATTTTCTTCTGTTGACCTGCATGCAACCCACGCCTACTCCATCTTTCAACATGGCATAGGACACACAAGAAATATCCCTTATCGATTCCCTACGAAAAAAGCTCCGAACAAAATCAGCCTTGAATTTTAATATTACCGAAGGTATCTCTCAACCTTCTTTAAATAGCCGCATGAATCCCGAGCAATTCGTTAGCATGTTCCAAACCGGTAAATATTGCAAATGCACTGTGATCCCTGGCAGTTACGACACTATCTTTTGCACATTCTCCTCGAGGTTCTTCCATGTACGATTGTTCCACCATCATTTTCCAGACCCAGGTCTGTAAAAAATCTGCATTGATCTCATCAGGCACTATAAACCCTTAGTATCAAAGAATCCCTTTGAAGCCAATATCTAGCTCTGATACCAGTTGTTAAGAAATTTACTGCATAAAATAAATAATTACTGAGAGGAATATATATAAGAAAATAACTAGCAACAACCATAAACACATAAACACAAATGTTTATCTAGGAAAACCCCAAATCTGGGGAAAAACCCAACCTAATAAGATCTCATTAGCATTGGCCAAAACCCTGGCCAATCCGACCAAGTGAGCCTTCATCGCTCACCTCCAAGTCTTGCATTATAATTAAGTCCTTCCAGCCTTTTATAAGCTCCATTAAATATAATACCACGAGCAAAATACTATGGGTGCACAATACCATGTGCCCCAAAACCATCACTGTTTAACCTAGTCAACTTTGACTCTATCCTGAGTTAATTTTACCTAACAGATCCTTTTCTTTTAAGGAGTCGAAAAGGAACGAAAGTGACAACTCTAGAGAACTAGGCAAAAGGTTTACCAGACAAACTGTAAAACTGCATATACACCTTCGTGATCAAATGAAAGAGAAATGACCAAGGACTTTCCATACGGCAATCAATCTTCCCGAATGCTGTGCTTAGTGCATTACGGTCATAAGGCAGCAGACATGGCTTCCTATGGATGTAGGATGATAACCTAGTGGGGTCTCCCGATATATACTCAATGGTACAAGGAGCACAAGTCCGTACTAGCAGCTATTGTGTCACAAAAGGAGGAATCACCCAACCTTAAGAAAAAACAATAGTGACTAGGTTTAACGATGCCAGAGCACATCTCTAGCCTAGACCTCTAAATAATGTGCATTAATTTCCAATGCATTGTTAAGTTCATTCAGTTAATTTTAGAGTTGATCTTGAATTGGGTTTCGGTTTTCAGGCCCTACCATATGTATGTCAAAAATCCCTAGGATGCAACTAGAATGAGTAAAGCATCAATTGTTTCGATGAATACCTCCTTAAAGAAAGGTAGAGAGTTCATTCCCAAGAAATCACAAAACCAAGACAAGTGAATGCAAGTGCTAAGAAACAAAATGCATCAACACACTAATCCTACAGTGCATTGATACTACTAATGAAAGATTTAAATTTCGCTTTCCAATTTCTCAACATGAAAATTTGAAATGCACATGTACTTTCACTTTCGTATACTAAATGAATGCACTCTCTTGATTTTTTTTTGTTTTGAATTTAAAGAGACAAACAAGCAAGTGTAAACCTGATCGATCCAAACAATTGTGATCTATGCTTGGTAGTGTGGAAATTGAATCAATGTGAGCAATTGGTTCAACAACCAACACTAAAAATCAATCAGAAAGACAACAAGCAATAAAACAACCTCAAGAAAATCAATCAGATGGTCGTGGATGAATATTGAAAAGATGGGTAACCCAAACAAACGACTTCGTGATGAAACCTTTGAAGATCTAGGTCACACAGTCTAGAAACACAAGACTCACTCAATGAAATCAAGAGACAATACCTTAACCAAAAGCAATCAAAAGGAGCCAATGAGAGACAAGAAACAATAGGGGATAAACAAGAGTGATGGATTCAGGAGATAAAGTTGTAAAAACAACTTTACAAGAATCGTCGTAGGGTGTTACACTGACAACCTGAGACTAGTTGCAAGAGTACACCTTGTTAGAGCCTATATTTACCTCAGGCTAAAAAGGTAAGATTCTAGGTCCACATCAAACCATGCTCAGCCTGGTAGCTAGCCCTACCAGGTCAAGAGAGGGCTCTCTCCGGGTCAATCTCAGGTAATTATGATCACTAAGGGCTTGATATGACTTATATAGCTGTTGATCTTAGGCTAGGTATAAATGTAAAGGAGTTTTTTTTGATAAAATGGTGTTTTGTGGGCTCTAAGGGAAAGGCATATTTTGGGTGTAGGGAATGAGGCACAGTCTTGTAGGGATCTCAATGGGGCAAGGTAGGAAACTGTAATTGGAACTATAAATCAAGTGAGGTGGATGGATTAGACTGAGGAGGAGTTGAAGAGGGCAAGGAAAGCCATGGATCCTCTCCAAACAGTGGAAAACATTAAAGACTAAAACAAACTTCAAGTAGAGCACTGAACTTCTCAATGTATTCTACTTACACTCTTGTTTGTTTAGCTGAGAAGAAATAAAGAGAAATGATACATATAACACATGAATAAATTCACAAAGACATAAGAAAGCACTGTACCAAAAAAAATTCCACAGGGATCCCAAAGAATGCTGCAAATCCTAGTCGTAATTCCTTAGCCAAAATACTGATGTGAGTGTACAATGAAGCTCAAGGATTTATCAAGAGTCCAACCATGCTAATGACTGAAAAACAACATAATATAGACAAACATAGCTCCTCCTTGCCTCTAGGGGTCGAGCTCACATGTTTAGGAGCTGATTTAACTGATCCTAAACTAAGAACTGTAATCTAGGCAACATAACAGCATGCCTCTAGAAACAAGGAAACTGATTCATTCAGTTTCAAACAACCTCCAAACTGATGAATCTACCTCTACAAGTAAAAATATAACATATTTACATCATGATTCATCAATTTTCATCAAATTACATCATACATTTTCCATTAGGAAAGTGAAAAAGTCAAACTAGGCAAAACTGGGCGAAAAACAGAGCAAAACTGGGTCAAACTGACAATTTTTCCTCTATGCGCTCCGCCTGATTGGACCCACTTTTGGAGGCCTTCCTGATGTCCAAATCAGCTCCAAGTGTACTTTTTGGAAAGGTATGTCCATCTAATTTCCAACCCAAGTTGAATTTTTCAATTTGGCCTTCATTTTCCCTGTCAAAAATCACATCTCTCAAGACTGCTTCCTGTGTGTCAAAATATGGGTAGTGAGGTCATTGTTTGAGTGTTTTTGACCTCTTTGAGGGCTCAAAACATGCCCAAATTTCTTGGCCATAAGTAGGAAAGCATAAATTTTCATGAAAAATCCAAAAATGCAAAGTTTTTGTGATTTGGAGCCCTCTAGCAAAAGCAAGCGCCACATGACGCGGTGCATAGGGAGGAAAACTCTGTTTTTTGTGCAAAAAATTTCCAAAATGCAAAAATTGCTCCAAATTTTTTGAAATTTGGGCTGGACCTTCTTTATCAAGAGCTATGTTGAGCCAAGGATGACTCAATCAATATCTGAAGTCGACCATGCTCCTTTCACCTCTTTGAAGCCTTCTTCAATTTTGCCTTTAAATTCCTTATTTGCGCTTTGCAAACCTTGTTCCGCGCCATGTAATGAAATGCGATATATCTTAACAAGTCTTTCTCCTTGTTTGCCTTCTCCAACAGTCTCTCTAAGTGGATGTTGACTCTCTCGAGCCAATACTCCCGATCGGCATTGATCTCCCGCTCGAGTGAAGTGAACTCCACCCTCCTCCTTTGGGCAGCTTGGCGGTTCTCCCGAATGCTTTGTAACTCCATGATTATGTGCTGGTCTTCAAGCTGCTTATTCCTCTGCCCCAAGTATTTTATGATCCACTTAGCCCTCTCCAAGTTGAGGGACAAGGCTTTGATTTTTGTCTACTGATCTTGGATGATCTCTCTAAGATTTGTGCTTTCCGAGCCCATGTCTGTATCATCATCCCCAATAAGAATAAAGTCCCGCTCACTTGAAGGCCCCACATCCTTCATTGGCCTCTTGCCTTTGTCATGAACCTGTGGTGCTGATGACGGAAGTGAGGCCCCTTCCACCCTGGGTGGAGATAACATTCGCTTTGCTGCCGCGAATAACTACCTGGTGCCCTTCTGATAAGTGATAAATATCGACACAGTAGCAGTGTGTGTCTCATGACCTTCATGCTGATAAGAAGGTCCACTTGTCTCGTGCAAAGTCTCTGAATGTCCCTAAGGGGTTCTGAAAAACTCACGAGAGATGAAATCATCCCAAGTAATGCCCTGCAAGCCAAGCTGATGAACAACCACAATTTTAATAAGAGCAAAATGATAAATATTGTTAAATTGCTACTGAGGGGTCTTGTGCTGCACTAGAGTGGTCATCCTTTCGATATTTCGGCACATGAAGTAAGGGATGTTCATCATCCATACCCGAGTAAAATGCCTGAGCATCCTGATATGATAAGCATACAAACGGGAGAACCGACCCTCACAGCTGAAATACTTCATGATCAATTTCATTAAAGGAGCATATTCATCTCTGATATACCGAAAAGGAAACACTCTCTTGAGCTGCCTCAAGAAGCCAGGCTTAATGTACGGTTCATAATACTGTCAGTCAATTTTCTGTATCTTGTTCCATGGCTCTCCAATGTTGGTAATACTGGTTGCTAATGAAATGGATTCTGGTGTTAATGTGAAAGTAACGCCAGCTAGAGTGGCTTGATCACCATGTAAATGCAGTATAAACAAATGAGCCAACTCATGATGAAACTGAATGCTAACAACATTCTCACAAAATTCATAACATGACTGATGTTGGAAACAAGAGATAGCAAGTGGGCGGGGCCTGCAATTCAGAAAGGGTGGTTGGTTCTTCTCTGATATGTCTGCCACCTCTATGAGGCCTCCTCGGTGCATGTCCCTCTATAGGTGAGTCACTTTGGGTCTCCTCTTCAAAATCATATGAAGAAGCGGATGCCATGAGGAAATAGGTGTTGATATGTCAAACTATCTTGGACTGCCTTTGATGATGTGTTTGACCTTTGTTTTGTCACCAAGGGAAAACAATGAAATGAGGGACTGTAAGGGGAGGGAAAAATAGTGGAGAATTAAGGGACTGTTGGGATAGATTTTAGTTAGGGAAATGTGGGATGTTTTGGGGTTATAGGATTAGGGTTTGGGGATTTACAATTGATATTTTTGAAAAGGGAATTTGGGATAGGGGATGAGTGAATTTAGGGGGTAGGGGAACTAAGGGAATAATGCTTTCAAGGGACAAATGGGATGAGGGAGTGAACTTGGTGACAAAACAGTCCTTAAAACCCTAGGTAGAAATTTTGTTTGAAGAATTACAAATGGTAGGGTTTGATTGTTTTTTTACACACTCACCATGTAACACACACCATAACATAACACCAAACTCAGATAATCAACATAGGTGGAGCTCTACCTACTTGAAACAAGATAAATTTGTGATTTTTTGGCGATTGGAGGACGTTCTGACAATTTCAGACCCTCTGGCTGTGTGCACCACGCAGCACGCCCAATCTGCCACACCTCACCAATGTGCCATGCCCTTGTAATTTGACACTGGATACTAAGGCCCAGTGCGCCGTGCCAGCTATATGCATCACGCCTCCTGCCCAGTGCACCGCGCCGAGCAACCTAGTGTGATTTTCGCCCAAACTTCATACTCACTCACCAAAATGGTTGTGTCTTGCTTCTCTTTTGCAAATGAACTTATCCAATGAAAGAATAGCTTATAAACAAAGAGCTTTTGAAATTTTGGCTCATGAAACCCACTTTCATAATGTTTTGGATTTGACCTTATCTTTAAACTCTGTTTTTTGGACTGTTTCACTTCTTTTACGTTTTATGGTGAACTAAATGACCTGAGCTTTGCTTGTTTGCAGGTGTTGGAGCTTTTTGGGCTAAGGAAAGAAACCATGGTGTAGATGAAGGAATTTTACGATGAAGAAAACAAAATTTTCATGATTTTTGTACAATAAAAGCTAAATACTCTGTTTTTAAAACACAATTTCGAACACCTGGTGATGAAATTTATTAATGTTGAAACCTCCTCATGGCTTGCTGGTAATTATTGGACACTATGAAGCATTTATTGATGAAACCCTAATGGAACCCTGACCTAATTGACAATAAAACTGTAAAGACAACCTTTTGCAATTTTAGATAAAAAGAAGACTGTATATGCCTTTTTTAATGAACAGACATGAACCAGCAGGGAAATGACATGAGGAACATGAGGAAAACCACTCTCGTCAGATGATCCATGTGCCTAATGGAATGCAGATGACTGGGCGGGACACCTAATATGAAATGCAACAAGAGGATTTGATCTTTGACAGAGGGATGAAGATATTGACACTAACACACTTGCTTTCAGAGACATCGTCGCAGGTATTACACTGACAACCTGAGACTAGTCGCAAGAATACACATGTTTTTAGAGACAGTTTGATTTTAGGAATCGTCACAAGGATTAAACTAGCAACCTGAGATGAAAGCCAAATCATCGCAAGCACAAAGCTAGAACATCAACGACGTCATTGTAATTGTTCGGCTATCTTCAACGACGATCTTACTTAAAGCAAAGGAAAAAGTAAAATCACCTAAATGACACCAGATTGATCTTCCAAACAGTCAAAAGTACTCCCAGATTGACCCAAGTAACCCAGAAAACTGATGGTTTAACCCCAAAATTCAGGAGACACTAAATAAAAAGATAAACCAAGAGTAAACAAGAAGAAAACATAGGAAGGACTCCCAGTGGAGTCACCAACTTGTGAAGTAGGAAAGTGTTCCCTCTGCGAATAGAGGCAATCCCTCTAGCCCTAGAGTGGGTCTAGTCACAGCAAAACAAAACAACAATTGATTTCCTTAAATAGTCATCATTGGAGGCCTACCTCAAACCGGTGTTTGGTGAAGATTTTGTTGCGCTACTCCAGCTTCCGTTTCCTTCTCCTATAATGAGTAATTGACCCAAAACACCACAAGAAAACAACAAAGCATGTAACCGAGAACAACAATGATCTATTTACTTATAAATTCAAGGAGTCATAAGCTATCAAGTAAATTGTGCACAAGATATAGGAAAGTGTTACTGCTTGTATTAAAAATAAATCAAGAGCAAAGCTTACAACCAAGCCTTGATTTCGCAAGCCTTCTCGGAGGGTCCAGTCGGTATGTTCCTTCAAGCATTCACTCTCAAGAATGGGTCTCCCAAATGGATAATGTCTCTCTCTCACTAACAAACTCTAATGCAAGGCTAAGGCACTCCACAACCTCTCACCAATTTATTAGCAATTCCACACTTGTCAAACTCACACCAAAGCTATCTAATTTGCTTTAATCCAACTAGCAACCAGTAACTAGGAACTAGCTGATCATAGCAATGGTGAATGCTTTTATAGGAGGAGTAGCCTCCATAAAATGAGGGAGAGGGAGCTTATCCTCAAGGGAGGTTTCATAAAAGGTGGAACTACCATCCCAGAGGAAGAAAGGCGAACCAATCTGACCCAACAATGTAAGAAAATTATATATTATGGAGCAATGGAACACATAACATATTGCAGAAATATAAACACAGAAAACACATAAAACAAGAGAGACACAGATATACGTGGTTCACCCAGTTTGGGCTACGTCTACCCCGAATAGCCAATCCTTCCTTTCTATTATATAGCAAAATGAAGAGACACAACCTACAACAGATCCACTGTAATATCCTCTATTTTCTATCACAGTCTCACCTCTTTGCTTCTCACTCTGAGAATACACATCTATTACACAAACTCAAATACAATGCCCTCATACAAAGAGAGGGGTTGCCTTCTAGGGAAAAAAACCCTAAACAAAACATAAGTTCTACCGTCAAATCATTTGCCTAATGAACGGCCCAGATTGACTAGAAATTACTATACTTTTACAAGGCAATTTTACATCTATTTTTAGCTTCGGGGCGCTGCCCCCGAAACCCCCGCTGGCCCTCGAACCCCCCAGCCGGGGGGGATCGGCCCCCCCAAACCCCCGCGGGGGGGACAAGTCCCCCCCACATGGAGGGGTGTACAAGCTTCATGGGGTATACATCCGGCTAAAACAAAGACCTCTAAACAATCATGATCCATACTCAACAATCTCCAACTTGGAGAATGATTGTAGCAACTCCACTACTGCTTCATTTGCTGGAAAATGACTCCTCTTTGGACCTAGCTATTTCTAATCTTCATCATCATCCTTGAAGACCAATTGAAACTGAGCATATTCTCAGTTTCTCCCTAGCTACAACTTTTGTTAGCATATCTGCAAGATTCTGGCTAGTGTGTATCTTTTCCAACTTCAGCTCTCCATCTTCCAACACTGATCGTATGAAATGGTACTTGAGCTATATGTGTTTAGTCCTGGAATGAAATGCTGAGTTCTTTGAAAGATGAATGGCACTTTGGCTATCACTATATAACATGCCCATATCATGCTCCTTACCCAGTTCACCCATAAACCTTTGTAACCAAATCATTTCTTTACTAGCCTCTGTAGCAGCAACATACTCTGCTTCTGTTGTTGAAAGTGCAACAACACTTTGGATTTTTGAAACCTAACTGAAAACTATTCCACCTACAGTAAATACATATCTTGTAGTTCTCCTCCTGTTATCTTTGTCACCTACCATATCTGCATCAACATATCCCTATAGAGAAATTTTTGAACCACCAAAGCATAATTCTTGATTTGTGGTACCTTTCAAATATCTGAGAATCCATTTCACTGCCATCCAATGTTCCTTTCCTGGATTGTTCATATACCTACTTACAACTCCAACTTCATGTGCAATATCAGGCCTTGTGCAGATCATTGCATACATTAAGCTTCCAACTGCTGATGCATACGGAACTTTAGACATATAATCCATGTCTTCTTGGGTCTTTGGGCACATTTCCTTACTAAGTTTGAAATGGCTAGCAAAAGGTGTACTAACTGGTTT
>APFE030513138.1:51583-65974 GCA_000404065.3 Pinus taeda
CAACAATTTTACAGGGTTTATCATCACCCAAATGGACTTGTCCAAAATCTCCTTGAACATAGTCATGAAAATATTTCTTATCAAGTGTGGCATGGAATGAGGCCCCTAAATCTACAACCCAGGAATCAATAATATTTTCGAAAGAAAGAATCAAAGCATCTTGTAACACCTCACCTGTCACGTTGTTTTCTTCATGATTGTTTTCTTGTTGTGCATCTCCTTCTTTTCCCTTCCAAGATCTACAGTTTTTCTTTAGGTGTCCTTTCTTTCCACATTTCCAACACACTATCCCCGATTTGGACTTGGATCTCCCTTTCCTTGATTTACTGTGATATCTTGAGCTCTTTCCTCTTTCCATTTTTCTTCCCCTAGACTATGCACTCAAATCATTACCCGATGTCTCACTGGAGCTTTTCCGTCACATTTCCTTGCTCAAGATAGCACCGACAACATCATCAAGCTTTAAAATACTAGATCCAGAAACATAGTTACTAATGGCCATTACTAAACCATTCCAACTTTCTTGTTTGAGGCCGAGGGTTTTTCATATAGTTTCTCCAACACCTTAGTCAAACCCTCTGTTGTTTCCTTCAAAACGTTGAAGGCGACCGATGCTGCGAGGCACAACCATACTGTTCCGAGTGCCTTTCTATCGAGAAGGTTCCATTCTTCATCTATCATACCCGTTGGCATCTTTGTTTTTCCACCCAATGGTAGGTATAGATATTTCTGATACAAATAATATTCCATCTGCATTTTCCACAGCGAGAAGTTTCGGCCGTTAAATTTCTCGACCCTAAACTTACCATCTTTCGCCATTGCTCCCACTCAAACAAGGAACCCTTCTTTCCTGTGAGTTTATCAGCCAAATAGACCTTCGACTCTGATACCAGTTGTAAGAAAATTATATATTACGGAGCAATGGAACACATAAAATATTGCAGAAATATAAACACAGAAAACGCATAAAACAAGAGAGACATAGATATACGTGGTTCACCCAGTTTGGGCTACGTCCACCCCGAATAGCCAGTCCTTCCTTTCTATTATCCAGCAAAATGAAGAGACACAACCTACAGCAGATCCGCTATAATATCCTATATTTTCTCTCACAGTCTCACCTCTTTTCTTTTCGCTCTAATAATATACATCTATTACACAGCCTCAAATACAATGCCCTCATACAAAGAGAGGGGTTGCCTTCTAGGGCAAAAAACCCTAAACTAAACATAAGTTCTACCGTCATATCATCCGCCTGATGAACGGCCCAGATTGACTAGAAATTATTATACTTTTACATGGCAATTTTACATCTGTTTTTAGCTTCGGGGGCGTTGCCCCCGAAATCCCCGCCGAGGGACAGTTGGCCCTCGGACCCCCTAGCCAAGGGGGATCGGCCCCCCCCGAACCCCCGCGGGGGGGACAAGTCCCCCCACACCCCCCCCGCATGGAGGGGTGTACAAACTTCCTGGGGTATAAATCCGTCTAAAACAAAGACCTCTAAACAATCATGATCCATACTCAACAAACAACCAGCTCTAGAATCACCCAGAAGGCTGACTGTTTGAACTAATTCGCCAAATCTAGATCATCGCAGGTCATAAACTAGGGCCTAGCGATGACATCACAATGGAGCAATACGTTCAGACCAATCTTTGCAATAAACATCTCGAAGACTTGCACCGAGCCCTAAAATTCGATCGTCGCAGGAAACATGTGTACCATTGTGACAACATCGCAATGATATAGTTCATAACAAGGAACCATCGCACTTTTTAAGGGTTTACTTGTGACGATGTAGAAACTTAGGAAAAGAGGGCCAATCTTTAGCATTAGAGAGCACTTGCTTAATCTTCTTGCATGAGTGGGAAGATATGGACATATTTATCTGATGTATGACACAGCAGAGGGACTGAGATGAGGTCAATGACAAATTACTGTGTAACACTCCCGCAATGGTGACTGAACTATCGTTTTCAGTTTCGCACTGTACAGTTTGGTCCCTGCCTGTGTCGGTTACTCCGAATTATGGAGGCAGCTGGCGTAATCCCTGGGGAATCAATGGAGATTGACCTTATAAATTATTCGGAGGACCCCCTCAAAGGAATATCCATTTTCGGAAGGCATACCAGCTCTGATGCATACTTCCCATTTAGCAGGAAACTCACCGAGGTTATCGCTCTGCTTCCGTCGCTCACGGGACAACCCAGTGTTGCTATCAGCGTCCTGGAAGTACCTGTTACCTGGCCGGCATCAGCTGTGCCCCCCTGACACTAATCCCCTATCATTTTTCCTCCATACTGGCTAGCTCAGAGTAGGTGGATGATTCATCTAGGATGTCCTCCCTCCATCCTTTGGCGACCTCTCACTTCCCATCTCAATCCCCACTCAAAGAAGCCTCGCCCTATTCTGCTCACTCTACCCCACCCTTGGAGTCTACACAGCCCTCTAGTAGCTATATAAATGTCCCTCCCCTCCCAGACACTTTCCCTACTGGCCCTGCTCTGTTATCTCCAAACCCTAACCCTAACTCTCCCAACCCTAATCTTGAAGAAACCCTTGAGGGGGTAGAGGAAGCAGAGCTTGCTCTCGGGAAGAAGTAGAGGTGTGTCAAACCTAGGGCACAGGAAGTATTCATCAATTGGGAAGAATACTTTCAGTGGCAAGATACCATGGATATGGCAGTGACAATCCTGGTAGGTAGGGTCAAGGGTAAGAACTACACCACGACGAGACTTAAGCAATGGGTTGCGGAAATTTTGGGCCATCACCTAGCTGATCTGCCTATTATTCAAACTTTTTCCGTGGTTGGTTAACCCTGCGCTTCGCACGAGTAGAACACACCAACTGGGCCTTATCCTCCTTCTGGCACATCGAACAGGCCTCAGTTATGTTAAGGAGATGGAGTTTGTTATTTGATATAGAAGGAGAACAACTTGGGGTGGGGCCAATATGGGTTCATCTCCCTGGTCTGCCTCTCCATTTCTGGATGGAAGATATCTTCAGAAGAATTGGAAATTATCTGGGTACATACCTAGACTATGACAGATCCTATCTCTCTATGGGGGTCATGGCCTATGCAAGACTACTAGTTCACCTGGACGTTAGAGGTGGTTTACAAGAAAAAGTCACTCTTTGTTGGAGGAACTCTAACTGGATCCAGATTCTGGACAATGAGGGGGTCCCATTTCATTGCAGGACTACCCTCTCCTAGTGAAATCAAAGATGGGAAACAAAGGGAAGACCTCATCAACAGGGGGAGCTTAGACACAAGCGAAAAATTCGGATGGGGCTGATCAGATGGACACTGGTGCAGAACAATCTAGGCTTGCCTCGACAACTCTGAAGAAGCGTGGGAAAGCACCTCTTTAGCCCCTTTCAACTCCACTAACCAGATCTAAGGTAGCTGTTGGAGTCTCGATATCTTCGGGTATGTCCATACCTATCCCTTGCTATGCATCTATCAATTATTCATCTGCACATAAGGATAACTCTAAGGGATCTAGGCAGGACTCGAACAAGCCTCATCCCTGTCTAAGCCACCCAGTTTGCCCCCTCAATTCTCATGTACCTATTCCCTCCCAGATTGCCCCCACAACCTTAATGGAGACATCAAAGGAATAAATCCCTGGACCTGACCCCGCTCCCTATTGATATCATCTATGATCACATACTCAATCACCAATGTCAGATGCTATCGGCATTGGACTTATCCATTCCTCCTCCACTCCGGATCTCCCTAGACGCAGGTTCGAGGTGGCTTCCGAAAAACAAATTTCACTTGATAGGGTCCTTAGAGCACAGAGCCCTCTACAGGAGTCTCCCCAATGAAGGTTCTCTCCTTCAATTGTAGATGGATTGCTAGTTCTGAGAAAAAACTAGCGCTGAGGAGGCTTCTCCAGAAGGAGCCTATTGATCTAGTATTCCTACAGGAAACATTGGGTGCGACCAATATCATTTCCTTTCTAATGGAATCTATGCTCACAGGATGGCATTTCCAAGCCATTGATGTTAATGTCTGTCAGGGGGCATTTCCCTAACATATAGCCCTTGCTCAATTAATCTAATGGGCACTTGGGGGGGTATACAGTTCATAGGGGCTAACACATACTCTACAGATTTGGGATCTGAGATTAGAATGATAAACATATATGGGCCCTGCCATCATAGAGAGACTTTCTCGGAAAGGATTTTGGCAGCCAACATATTTCAATCTGACAATATCATTCTAGGAGGAGACCTAAATTTATCCCTAGGCTACTCGGAGTCTTGGGGCCACCATGCTCAAGCTGACCCCTTAGCGGGTTTCTTTAAGTAGCTCCTTGATTTGCACAATCTCATTGATATCCCATCTGCTAAACTAGCCCCAACCTGGAGGAACAAAAGAAGCGGAGAGGACAACCTTTCCAAGGGACTGGATCGATTCCTCATCAAGGAACAATTCTTGGAGCAGGGTTTCACTTATTTCCAGTGGGTGGGATTCGGTGGACTCTCAGACCATCTGTCAATTTACCTTGATATCTGGGGCAATATTAGAAAACCTCGAGCACCCTTCAAATTCACATGGTTGAAAGATAACTCCTACATCCACCTCGTCACAGACTTTTGGAAGGCCCATCCACCGGCAAGAAGAGGGAACATCACTGAAGGATTCATGGCTAACCTAAAGGAATTGAAGAAGCAATCCAATATTTGGGCTCACAATAAGCGATGTGTTGAAGAGCATCTGTTAAATGAGATCGAACTATAGATAGCCAATCTAGAGGACAATAGTGGGGGGGCACCTTCCCTTCAAATGAGCTCAAGGACAAGCTCACTCAATTAACAGTCAAAAGAGGAAACATTCTCAAGGAGAGGGAGGAAACCTAGAGATTGTGGAGCATAGCTATTTGGCTGAAGGAAGGAGATGATAATTCCAAAATTTTCCACAAATTTTCTATTGGAAGGAAGGTCATAAATACCATATGCAAATTGACAAATGAGTAAGGAGCTGACGTAGACACCTTCCCTCACCTAGCCTCCCTGGCCACCTCTCACTTCCAGCAAGTCTATCAGGCCCCCCCAATGCTACCCTAGCAGAGGTCATTAGAGTAGCACAACTATTCCCTTGGTTCATTGAACATGAGGATATTGTGGAGCTTAATAGAGAAGTCACTACAGGGGAGCTAGAGGCCACTCTAAAATGGTTTAAGAAGGAAAAGAGCCCTGGTCCAGATGGGTGGTCAGTAGAGTTCTACCTGGCTTTTTTTGACATCCCCGGACATGATATGCTCAAGGTTATCGAGGAATGTAGGATGACTGGACGTATGCATGGGGCTATAAACTCCACCTTCATCGCCCTCATCCCCAAATCAGACAATCCATCACCCTTCAATGATTTTTGACCCATCTCCCTCTGAAACTTGTTAGTGTCAGTCTTTGAAGCCTTCCTCCAGTGATCAAACATCCTCTTACAAAATGATTTTAAGGTGTCAAAGTCAAATTTTTTTCATTTCAATGAGTCTTCAAGTAAAATTTGGTCATTAGGTATTAGGTTTAGGATTTGTTTTCACTCCTTTAAAAGTTTTCCAAGTGTCAGTTCATGTCACCATTTGGCTGAGTGTACCATCATTCAAAGAGTTTTCATCATCATTTCAAGTTCCAATGTGTCATTTTACACCTTGTTTGTGCTTCAGTTGTGCTTAGGTAAGGCACATTTCCCTCTCCTAGGGTTTTTGTTTCTAATTAAGACAAAATGAATTTGAAAAACATGAGAGAGGTTTTTTTCCACAATAGGCCAAGAAAGAAAAACCTCCTTCACTTTTTACACAAGTGTCATGATTTTAGATAAATGTCAAAAATATAGTTTCCTTAGGAGGGTTGCTGCTCCTCTGGAGTGACCTTGGTAAAATCAAGATTTCTCCTAGCCGGTTGGCCAAATGACTTGCTTGATGAGTCAAATGATAACTAGACACAAAGATCTTTCCAATTAGCTTTCATTAGCTCAATTTTGAGTTGAGGAAGACCTTCCAAAGTTGACTGCAATAACACTCTGCATTTAGGCAGCCTCATTTTGCACATTTTGACCAGTCTTGGGAGATTTGACTTTTGATAGGGCAAAAGAACTCCAAATTGAAAAATTCAAGATGTTTTGAAAAGTAGACTCAATAATATTTCCAAAGAGCTATCACATGACCAATTTGGACACCAGGAAGTCCTACAAGTGGTCTGCAAAAGGGCATTGTGCATCTATTTCTTGGCGCTGCGCACTTGTTACTGCTCTACAGTGTTAATTTACTCTGGCGCTGTGCATTAAAAGTGCATTGTGCACCTGTTGACCGGTGCTGCACACCTGTTGGGGAAGACAAAATTGCTGAAAATTGCCTTCAAACTTCTCAAAAATCACTTTTATGCTTGTGCCAAGTAAGTTTACCATTCCTCCTTGCTAAGAAAGAAGTGTGCTTGATTTCTTGAGTGTGTTTGGCATCATTTGATTGAAAACCCTATTGGCATTGAAAATTTCTCTCATAAACCCTAAATAAGCTAAAACTACCTCTAATAAGCCACCAAGGGTCATTTACTGCTCTTCTCCTTCATTTACACTTAGTTTACCAAGTCTTTTTCACTATCCATCAGTCATCAAGCTTCATTCCACTAAAACCTACTTTCTACATCAAACCCTAGCCCTAATACACTATTCACTAACCCTAATTCCCAATTCTTACATTCCCACCACCCCCCATTCCCTTATCAAACTCTATACCCTAATTCCCAATTCTTACATTTCCGCCACCCCCCATTCCCTTATCAAACTCTATACCCTAATTCCCTGAAGCATTCACATCCCCATACATCTCACTTACCTTATATTTTAAAATCTCTTCATACTCATCTTGGTCCCACTACAATCCTTCATTTTACATCGCCTATCACATTATCAAAAATCCATGGTGGGAGACATAGACTATGAGAGGGAGGAGGAAACTTTCAGTGACACTTCCAGAGAAACACATGTGCCAAGAAAGCCACACAAAGGGGGAAAGATCATCTGGGAGGAACCTATTAGTCTCACAGAGTTGCTTTCTTGTCCTCTTGCTCTATCTTGTTTTAGACATCATTCTTGCTATGAGTTTTGTGAAATGGTGGAGAGGGTAAAGTTTCATCATGAGCTTGCCCAGTTGTTTGTCACCCATCTACATATGGCCAAGTGAACCTTGCTGGTGTCTCCTTCACCTTGTCACCTACCACCATTTCAGAAGCAACAGGCATCCCTAATGTAGGTGAGCAATGGAATAAAGGGAAGTATGTGGACATAGAACATTATGAGCCATAAATTAAGGCTAGATATCACAGCGAAATCAACAGAGTATTTCCTTTCAAATACTTGGAGAATAGTTTTACCCCTGATGAAGCTTATTATCAAATATTTCACATGTGAGGGAAGATTTTCCAGCTTGTATGCATATCATGTCAAGTTGTTGATGCACTTTACTAGGGTGAGGATGATGAACCTCCCCTACTTTATATATAGGAACATTGAGAAGATGGCCCACTATGTTAAAAAAAACCTTTTCCTCAGCAGCTCAACAGCATTACCACTTCTCATTGATTAAGATTGTTGTCTAACACCAGTTAAACTTGCTGAACATGCCATGGGAGAGCTTTATTGCCCATGAAATGTTCAAAGACCCTCAAGTGTTTTCATCAATGCCTCAAGAGGAAGGAGGACCATCAGGACAGCCAGGTGTCCCTGAGACCAAGACTACAGGTGTGCTAGTATTTGTCACTTATGAGAGAGGCACAAGGAGTATTTTTGCTGTTGCTAGGCGAGTACTATCTCCACCAGGGGTGGAAGGGGTCTCGCCTTCTTCACCAGATCACAGGAAAATGCTATCTCCACCTAGGGTGGAAGGGGCTTTGCCTTCTTCTCCAGCTATATAGGTTGGAAAGCAGTTAAAGAGCAGAGACAAAGGGAAATAGAAGATGCATGAGGAGGGCCCTATTGAAGGGCAAGATAAGGATTTTATTTGATGGAGGAGGATGTCACTGACTTGGGCTCTCAGGGCTCAAGAATCAAGGGCATGATTATCAAAGAGAAGGAGGCTGAAATACGAGCCTTATCATTTAACCTTGAGAGAGCTAAATGGGTCATTAGCTACCTTGAGCAAGAAAAAATGCAGCATACCGAAAAACAAGACCTCATGGAGCTGTAAATCATCAAAGAAAACGACAAAGGTCCAAGAGGGCAAAGGTCAAGTTGACCTCCATTGAACAAGAAATAAAGAATGACTGGGAGTATTTGTTGGAGAAGGTGAATATTCACTTGGAGAGTTTAATTGAGAAGGCAAACAAAGAGAAAAAGATGCTTCGCCACATTGCCTACCACTACCTAAACCAGAAAAAGATTTGTAATGCAAGGACAAAGAGGCTAAAAGTTAAGCTAAGAAAAGTTTTGAGGAACAAGAAAGAGAAATACAAACTCAAGATCTTGGTTGAAGCATAATTGGCCCAACAAAGCACTTAACAACGATTCCTCATGCCAAATCTCAGAAAATTTTGAGCAATTTTTGTCATTTTTTGAGTTTTGAAATTTGAAAAACAAGTTTTTCCAATAGGTGTGCAGCGCCACTGGCACTGTGCTTTTTATGGGGACCTCTATTTGCAAAATGGCCTACATATTTGGAATCAGCATGGAAGAATAAGTAAACCTAGAAATATTGAGAATATTTGGACAAGATATTGGCCTCAAAAATAGTAAAAAACACCCAAAAAGTGCCCTCTTTGCCACTTTTTTGCCACACAGGACGAAGTCTTGGGAGATCAACGTTTGGAGGGGCAAATGACCTCAAAATTAGGAAATTCAAACTGTTCCAAAAACTAGAAAGGAAAGGCTTTCCAAAAAGCTATCTTGGGCGTGCTTTGGATGAGTGGAAGATCTTCAAAATGACCTCCGAAGTGGTGTTGCGCATTAAATGAATTTTGCCAGTTTTTGCTAGGAAAGCCAAATTTCACCTAGTTTTCTTTACAGTTGATTTTTTCTTGCTCTCTTGGTGAAATTAGCATGGTAAATGATGTAAATTGATGTAATTATGGATTTGAAACACTTGATAGGGTAGATACATCAACTTAAAAGTGGTTTTGAGCTAAATTAATTGGTTTCCTTGGTTTTAGAGGTAAGTTGTTCCACTGCCTATATTCCTGTTCCTAGTTTAGAAATGGTTGAAACCACCCCTCTTCTCATGGATTCAACCAATGAAGGTCAAAAAGAGTTGTTTGATGCCTATATTATGTATTTTATTCCTCATTTGTAAAGGTTGGACTCTTGTGGAAGCTTTGAACTCTATTGTATATCTCTACAGCAGTTTGGAAAGGATTAAAACCAGATTTCACAACTATTTTTGTGGGATTCTTGTGACAGTGATTTTATGTATTGTTTCTTCTTTGTAATGAGTTTTTCTTATGTTTTATATGTATCCAAATATATTTCTCTCTTCTAAAACTAAATTAATCAATCTGAATGGACAAAATGCATTGTTGTGCTTTGTCTTGGGAATGCATTTGGTTTTCAATGTTTTCAACTGTTTGAAGAGGACTCATAGTTTCTTTATGCCCTCCTCAACTCCTCAGATGTCTTGAACTACCATCTAAATCCATTTCTAGTACATAAACCCTTGTCTACTTCGCCCCATAGAACATGAATGTATCCTTGAGTTGATTTCCAGAACCCAATCTTCCTTCTACAATTGATCCAACAACCAAACATCAAAAAACAAACAAAATTCTCTAAGCTACTATACTTAGCCTAAAATCTATATTCAATTCAGTCATCTCAAGTCATAATTTCAACCATCCTAATTGATATTGACAAGGAGAGAGCCATCTCCCGACCTAGTAGGGCTAGCTACCAGGTTAAGCATGGTTTGTAGTTACCCTAGGATTGCCTCCCTTCAACCTGAGGTCGATCTAGGCTCTAACATGGTGGCGACCATATTGGGGGTGTAGTTTTATGTTCCTTAGTAAAATGTATCGAGTTTAGATCTGATTGTTGATGGTGGACAAGGATCAGACACCGGAAGGTTGAAATCATTCACCTGGTGACTCCAGTGTCAAAGAATCCCAAGGTTCAGAATTTTTATGGCAACACTACTCTTTAATAACCAGTAGCCTGAAGATTTTCTTGGTGAATTCATTGTTATCAAAATGGATTCGCTGGATTGAAGGTATGCTCCCATGAGTCGATATCACATTCCAGGTTTCCCAAATAAAATTTTGAAGGTAGATTGGCAAAGGAATTTGCCTATGTTTAAAGATGATGATAGGAATGATGTTGCTTTACATCTGGTTAGATTTCACATGCATATTCATAAGTTGAAGGTTGATTTTCCTGAAGACTGCTTGATGAAGATATTCATGGCCACTCTGGAAGGTGAAGCCCGATCTTGGTATGAAAATTTGTCGTCTGCTAGTATTTATTGTTTGAAAGATTTTCATACCATGTTCATTGAAAGGTAAGAATCTTATCCATCCTTAAATTTAGTTCATAATTGTTGTAAACATGTTTATAGAAAATTTATGAAGATGAAGACTTCATGAACGATGAGATCATGGAAGCCCTATATGAAAATACATTTCAGCAGCATAAAGAGAGCGATACTTATCAAGATGATCAGGAAAATTTGCAGCAGGTTCAAGATCTTAGTACAATGGAAAATGATGGAAGGCAATGTTTTATTTCAAATCTACCTATAGAAGAAGACAATATGCAAGGAAATCAAGTTTCAATTTTAGATGGTGATAAAGTCAAGTTGGTTAATTCAGATCTAGATTCATATCGTGATGATGAAGAGTACCTTGTTCTGAATCCCATGAAGGAGAGCTCTATTGTTGAGATCGTCTGGAAAGAAGAAGACAAATTTATTGACCCAAGTGTTCTCATTTCATTAGAACAAAGTCTTCACAAGGAGGTAATTCAATCCTTTTATGAAAAACAAGAAGATATCTTTGTTCATGTAAGTGAAAAATCTTCTTTGGATAACTCAGTGGTAATTGATAGAAATGTTAGTTTTGAGTTTCAAGAACTATCTGAAGTTTTCCCTCGTATGACTGATGAGTGCAATAAGAAACATTACAATTTGACTGCCATGTTATATAAAGATGATCAACAATGTTTTCAAATTTCAAAAGATCAAGGAATTGAGGACTGTCCCTCAGGTTTTTCATGTTCTAAAATGTTATTTCAAGAAGACGATTACTATTCTAGCAAGAAAAAACAAAAGGTACTTTCTCCTCTATCTGAAGATGAGATAGAACAACTCCTGAAAAGTCATGTTATAACCCAAGCTAATGCAGGTTTGCAGTGTTCACATGGTCAAGAAGGTGTTGGTGAAGCTTCTTCCACTTTTGAAAATGATAACAATCTTGAAATTAGATTTGTAGATCAGCAAATAGATTTGTTTTTCTTTCATGAAGATGATAAGGCTGTCATGTTTGATAATTTTGAAGAATGTTTTCTATTTGAGAATGACTTGGACTGTGAAATTGAGGATTATGAGCCTGAGAAATATAATATGCTAGAAACCGAGTCAGAATTTCTCATGCTTGAGGAATTTACAGTTAACACTCAGATAGCATAAGCTTATACCTCTCTGTGCCTTCCTATCAATCAGCAACCAACTTCTTTTTTAGATCAGAATGAAGGGAGTACTTGTATTTTTGTTGCTAGATCTAAAGACAAGCTAGTGCTTCAGGATTTTCAAGATCCCTTTGGCATTCTTTTTCAAGCATTAGAGAAGATGAATTGTGTCTGGTTCATTAGCATAAGCCTTGGTTTCAGTTGTTATTGTGACTTGCCTACATGTGCATCATTCTACCTGCTCGGGGAAAATGAGAGCAGAATTTTAGTACGTAGCCATCTACTGGATTGATTACATTGGAAGGCCCACTTCACAAGATTGTACATATTTCATCAATAGGCAGGTGGTTGTCATCATGATTTGAAGCCCTCAAATATCGATGATCTGCTGCCATTAAAAAGATTTGTAAGTATTTGTTTCAATTAAGTAAGTCTCGAGTCATTTTTTGTTTTAGTCAGTTCATTTTTTAGTCCTTTTGTTTCATGGTGTCGGTTTTGGGTGTTTTTAAGTTATTGACTCCATATTGCTCAATGGATAAAGCATTGGTCTGCTTTTCCAAAGATCTGCGGTTCTTGGCACCTCCAAGAAGCTACCATCGCCATTGGAGTCAATGTTAGTGTCAGTATTTTAAGCCTTCCTCCAGTGATCAAACATGCTCTTACAAAATTATTTTAAGGTGTCAAAGTCAAATTTTTTCCATTTCAGTGAGTCTTTAAGTAAAATTTGGTCATTAGGTATTAGGTTTAGGATTTGTTTCACTCCTTTAAAAGTTTTCCAAGTGTTAGTTCATGTCACCATTCAGCTGAGTGTACCATCATTCAAAGGGTTTTCATCATCATTTTAGGTTCCAATGTGTCATTATACGCCTTGTTTGTGCTTCAATAGTGCTTAGGTAAGGCACATTTCCCTCTCCTAGGGTTTTTGTTTCTGAGCAAGACAAAATGAATTTGGAAAACATGAGAGAGGTTTTTGTCCAAACTAGGCCAAAAAAGAAAAACATCCTTCACTTTTTACACAAGTATCATGGTTTTTGAGAAATGTCAAAAATATAGTTTCCTCAGGAGGGTTGTTGCTCCTCTGGAGTGACCTTGGTAAAATCAAGATTTCTCCTAGCACAGTTGGCCCAATGACTTTCTTGATGAGTCAAATGATAACTAGACACAAATATCTTTCCAATGAGCTATCATGAGCTCAATTTGGAGTTGAGAAAGACCTTCAAAAGTTGACTGAAACAACACTTTGCATTTAGGCAGCCTCATTTTGCACATTTTGATCAGTCTTGGAAGATTTTACTTTTGATGGGTAAAATAAAATCCAAATTGAAAAATGCAAGATGTTTTGAAAAATAGACTCAATAATATTTCCAATGAGCTATCACATGCCCAATTTGGACACTAGGAAGGCCTCCAAAAGCGGTCTTCAAAAGTGCATTTCGCATCTATTGCCTAGTGTTGTGCATCAAAAGTGCATTGCGCACCTGCTGCTACTCTACAGTGTTAATTTACTCTGGCACTGTGCACCTATTGGGGAAGACCAAATTGTTGCAAATCACCTCCAAACTTCTCAAAAATCACTTTGATGCTTGTGCCAAGTAATTTTAACATTCCTCCTTGCTAAGAAAGAAGTGTGCTTGATTTCTTGAGTGTGTTTGGAATCATTTTATAGCAAACCATATTGGCATTGAAAATTTTTCTCATAAACCCTAAATAAGCTAACAGTACCTCTCATAATCCACCAAGGATCATTTGCTTCTCTTCTCCTTCATTTACACTTATTTTACCAAGTCTTTTTCACTATCCATCAGTCATCAAGCTTCATTCCACTAAAACCTACTTTCTACATCAAACCCTAGCCCTAATACACTATTCACTAACCCTAATTCCCAATTCTTAAATTCCCACTACCCCCCATTCCCTTATCAAACTCTATACCCTAATTCCCTCAAGCATTCACATCCCCTGTTATGAAACCAGCTCAAGAAAAGATAGAAAAGATAGATCAACACCTTAGAATTCAGCCTCTTCGAGGGGGCAACCTCCTTTACATTAAATAAATGAACAATTCTTTGATGATTCAAATGAAAAAACCTCCTTTCTATATATAGGAGTCTAAGGAGTCACAATATAACCTAGCCTACCTAACAATAATAATATAAAGCCACAAAATAACAATAGAGGGATTCTATGGGGCACAATAATAACAATATGGGGAAAATAGGGGCACAACAATATTAATAAGGGGTACAACTATAATAGTAATGGGGTAATCACTAGTCTTATAGGGACCCAACATGCCCCTCTCCTTAAAAAAGTGTTGTCCTCAACGCTTGAGTAGTTCTGGATGCTTCTGTATAAAATTCTCATCCTCCCATGCAGAATCTTCAATGGATAAGTTCTTCCACTTGATAAGATACTCTGAAATTGACCGATTTCGTAGCTGTCGAGTTCTTGTTTCTATGACTTCTTCTGATTCCAATATAATTTTTCCTTCCTCATCAAGTTATAGCAATATTGTTTGAACTGGGAGCTTGTCACCTATAACCTTCTTTAAACATGAAACATGGAAAACTCGGTGCAATCTAGAAGCTGTAGGAAGCTCCAATTTGTATGCCATAGTACCAATCTTTGCAACACTTTGTATGGACCATAATACTTTGGTGATAATTTGTTATCCTTCTTAGCTTGCTTGAGGGACATTTTCTTATATGGTTGTAGTCGTAGGAATACCCAATCACCTACATCAAAACTTATTTCGCTGCGATGTTGATCTGCCTGTTGTT